>VDFB02249427.1:0-21146 GCA_007258455.2 Sequoia sempervirens
ACTCAAAATAAGAAATGTATGATGTAATTATGACTAAATGCAATGATCTAAATTCAACTAATTGATAAAATTGATTGATTAATAATGCAAAACTAATAAAATATGCAATGTTTGAAAACACAGTGATGTTTGCAAAAGGCTTAAGAAGATCAACAAAAGTGCAAGTAAAACTAAACAAAAAGCTGAAATTTAGAATGTGTGCACTTGTAAGACTGATGAAAATTGGAAACCACTTTGGAAATCTAGAAAAAATGACTTTTTGGTTGACTGGCACTCATTCGCCACCCTAGGCGAATTAGTCCCAGGTCAGGGTTTTCTGCCTAGAAACTGATTTTTGCTAAATGGGTATTGGAATCTATATTTAACTCTGATAGCCACCTCTAGTGGGAATCATTCACCATCCATGGCGAATCAGTCCTTTTTTCAATTTTCTACAAATTCAAATCTCAGATTTGTACCTTGTCACTTGTATAACACTTCTTGATGGGAACCCAGATCAAAATATTAGAAAATAGTTGCAAAGTAATTTAAAGTTTGTTGTCTAATGGGGGGTTTTCCTTGGTCAATGGGTATGTGCAGGATTATCATGAAAAAAATAGGCCCTTAAGTGGCAAAAAATTCAGAAAAATCAGAGTTAGGCAACTTGATGTAAAAATTTGAATAAGTTATCTATATTATTTCAAAAATATGTAAGAGAAGAATCTATAGAAAATTGAATTCAGTTTCTAAACTACTAGGTTTTTTAAAAAAAAATTTAAATCTATTTGGTGAAAATTTAAAATTTCAATGCGTTGTACTTAAATTTTAGGAGAAAAATGGAGGTGTCTTTTCGACCACCTAACCACAATAAAATGATAGTATTTTTTTTATAGATTTTAGATGCAAAGTAGAAGACTTCATGTCTGGATATGATGAATATTTTTGTAATTTTTTCAAGTAAATAATTAGTTATGATTTATTTTATTAAAACTTTTAAAAATATAAAAGCTTCGTATCGACCACCTTAACTTGGTCAAAACTTCCATGAAATTTAATTTTTCTTTTTAATCCTATAGTATGTGAAGCATAGAGATGTGATTCATGTTTTGGATTCTAAAATATGATACCGTTTAGAAGCTACCGTTGTTTTTCAATCGGCATAAATTGAGACTTTAGTAAATTAATTCAAAAATAGAAAAGGAATAATAATTATTTATTAAATTCAAAGTAAAGCATAATTTATATTGATTGGAAAGCTGAGGGAGTCTCGCTTGAGAAACCCTTTCGGCAATAATTTTGGGTGCAAAAAAGGTCATAAAACCCTTACCCTAGAAATACCCACCATATTGCCACTTTTTAGCCCATCATGATCCTGCACATACCCCAACCCCCTAATTGGGTTATCAAACCTTGAATGGATAAAAATTATATACATAAAACCCTAGCCTTAAGTGCACCAAAGACTAGGAAAATCTGAAGTATGACAAAACCCTATTCTAATGTGCTAGAATAAGATAAGCAAATGTGATTTGAATGATGCAAAAATTTAATCCTAGAAACCCCACAACATATCAAATGGATGTAAATGACATGAAAATGTAATGCAAACCTTAATATGAAGATAGAGAGAAAATGGAAGATGGAATCACTTTGAAAACAAGTCTTTAGGCATGATTTGATGGCTAGTTGTGCACATACCCCAACCCCCTAATTGGGTTATCAAACCTTGAATGGATAAAAATTATATACATAAAACCCTAGCCTTAAGTGCGTCAAAGACTAGGAAAATTTGAAGTATGACAAAACCCTATTCTAATGTGCTAAAATAAGATGAACAAATGTGATTTGAATGATGCGAGACTTTAATCCTAGAAACCCCACAACATATCCAATGGATGTAAATGACATGAAAATGTAATGCAAACCTTAATCTGAAGATAGAGAGAAAATGGAAGATGGAATCACTTTGAAAACAAGTCTTTAGGCATGATTTGATGGCTAGTTGTATCTCCTCAACCTAGATTTCTCCATGATTCACCATAGGAATCCATCATCAACTCTTTTCAATGTTGAATCTTGAACAAGAAGTGAGATTTAAGACCTGCAAAAATCCTAGTTTGTTGCCTTAAAGCTTCAACTTTGCTATAGAAAATGCTAATGAAACTTATTTTGAAAGACTCTTAATACTTGAATTTTGATCTTTCTTTGTAAAAATGGCTAAAAGATGTGAAAAATGACCTAAAGTGTGTATTTATAGGCATCAACACCTAATTTTCTCATTAGTTAGACCTAAGAGGCCGACATCCATCAAAAAATTGAATTGAATTGATTGAATTCCAGCTCAAAATTGAGCTTTTCCCCAAAAGGGACTCATTTTCCACTCTTGGTGAATGCATCCCATCAAAGGGGACTCATTTGCCCAAGTTGGAAAATGGGTCCCACTAGTGGTATTTGGAGATGGGTTTTGGGATATGAGTGAATTAAGTGTTGTTTATCGGGATTTAGACGATTTTTAATTGAAACAAGCCTCTAGATAAAAAATAATGGGTCTTAGGGGCCTATGAATGCTATTTTGAAGAATGAATAATGTAGGGGTACTCAAAAGTAGGTCCAAATTAAGTGTGAAATTGTCTCTTTTCTCAAGAGTGTCCAATTTTCTACACCACATTTAGCCCCCGCTTTATCGCCCATATGACTCTACGTGCATATGTAAGCTAAAGGACTCTAAACAGTACAATTTTACATAAAAGGATACTTATTCAAAAGATACGAGAATGAAGCCCCTAGTGTAGTAATCTACAAAACCACAACATTAGGAACTGCATCCTGCAACACAAATTCATTAATTATCCAAAAATCCTTTTATCTAACTTCTAGAAATCAAGTTCAAGGGTAGATGTATGCCCCCCCTTGATTTTGATTGCTTTACGGAGGTGGAATCAAGGTAGCAATCTAGCCATGTCGAATAAGGAACATCATACAGTAGGTAATTTCCAAGTACCATGCAACATAACAATAGACAATTGATGATGTTGGCTATGGAATCATGATTCCAACACATCAAACGGCATCAAAAATGGAGTTCCTAGCTCTCGTTATGTTGTTTTGAAGAAAAGGTACTCTATTAACTCTTAAGAAAGAAAATAACCCTATTTTAATGCACAAGAGTAAAAGTAATGAAAATAGGTGAAAAGAGGTAAAGGAGATTAGTTTGTCACTTACCATTGCATTTTACCTTCTTGTAGCTTGAGAGTGACGAGTGAGACAAGAAGATTCTGAGTAGACAAGGTTACATACCTTCATGACAAGATGAGGTTCGAGAGTAGGTGGCATGCGACGAGCTGTACCATGAGGTGAGTGGATTCTGCAACTTTCACTTAGTGATTTTGTAATGATTTAATGATTTTTAATGCATTTATAGGTTAATTTAGGATCTTGGAAAATTCAAAAAGTGTCCCCTTTTTTTGCAAAGTGTCCCATTTCTTTGTGAAGTGTCTGTTTTGTTCGCAAAGTGTCCCGTTTCTTTGCAAAGTGTCTTATTTCTTTGTGAAGTGTCTTGTTTCTTTGTAAAGTGTCCCAAAAGGGTTCTAAAGTTTCTAGGGCCTTTATAAAAAGAACACTAGATGGAATTTAGCACACTTGCATGATGAATAATGTAAAAATTAAAGATGTTAGATGAATTTTGAGAGCATATTGATGTGATTTTGATAAGTACCCACTCGATTGTGATAATGGCTAGGGGGAGACATATTTTTTTTCTTAGATATCTAGCTCCAGCACTATTAGCAACAGAGATAGCGCATCTGCAAGTAGTAGGCATCTATTGGGCATATCATATGCCACCTATGAGATACCATGACACCATGTTGATGGCCCTATGCGAGCATTGGGATACTGACACACGTACATTTCACCTTCTAACTGGGGATACAACCATCACCTTAGAGGATGTACACTGGATTCTTTGAGTTCCTATTCGAGGAGAGAAGGTATATTTCTGAGGAGATCAGTCATTTCATGAGAAGAAGGTGGAAATGGGGTACTGCTTGGATGGACCTGTTCATGATGAGCATGTGAGAGCACGAATCAAGTTTCCTATGTTGCTTTATTCATGAGTCCCTATAGTCAGACGGATTATGATGCACATGTTGGCCTTGGTACTCAATCCTGATGGATGAGCATCACACCTAGATGAAGGATTAGTACATTTAATTTGTAGGATGGTAGAGCACAAGACAGTTTATGCTTGGGGATGCTGCATCTTGGTGCATCTTTATTATGATCTTAGCTGATTTGTGTTTCAAAATATCAAGAGTATGGTGCACTACATGCTTCTGGAGGTGCGGTGCCTCAAGCATATTACATGCACTAGGCCTGTCAGTTTCCCATGTGCTATAGCTAGAGGATACCCATGAGCCTTTGGCTATCCTCTACGACACTTGTGGCAGTATGGAGACCTATATTTTTAGAGGGTAATATTTGAATGACTGGAGGAGGATGAGATCCTATGGATACCTCATCTACTCACACTATAGTGGACAAATCCTACAAGATAGCTGAGGAGGATGTAGATGGACAGATTTTTAGTTGGTCGACATGACTATGTTGTATGTCCTTTCTAGTATGGCCGAGTCATGCGACAGTTTGGGATAGTGCAAACACCACCAAGGGCATGCCCCTTCATCAGGAGATTAGTGTAGAGTGCTCAGAGGCTAGGGAATACTGTTCGACTCACTATAGACCATGTTGTCTAGAGTGATTCCAATGATTCAGATCATGGTTGGCCACCAGTCTTCGATGCTGATGACATCGATAGCAGAGATGAGCATGAGGAGTGGTGGTTAGTGACATGACTAGCTCCTATATTTCCCATGGATGTCCTAATAGGTGATGTAGGACTAGCACCAAATGAGGGAGATGAGCTAGAGGATAAGGCCGAGGATGTATGATACAGGGCTATAGATATATTTACTGATGTTATCGATGATGAGTATGATTCAGATGTCGATCCTAACTATGAGGATCAGGATGGAGAGGAGAAGGAGGAGGAGGAGGAGGATGAGGAGGAGCCACCCCTGAGCAAGGGTGATGAGATAGTGGTTGAGGATTGGCACGAGCATGGAGAGTCCTCACACACTCGTGTGACTAGATCACGCATAGTAGCTACAACAAATATTGGGACCCATGGTTAGAGAGAGGCTAGCACATCCTTCATGCCCCCTAGAGAGGATGAGGTTGATATCCCTCATCTGACTAGAGATATAGGTGATGATATTTAATTTTATACATGTACTTTAGTGCTTATGCTTTATATATATCATGATGATGTTTACTGAATGTTTATTGTTTCTACCCTACAGGAGTGACAAGAAACTAGCAAGAGTTCTATTGTCAAGCTTCTACAAAGATAGTGTCTACATCCATCAACAAGGAGGAGATGGACCTTGATTGGGTGCCCCCACCAATTGTGGAGGAGCCAGAGTCACTCAGACCTTTTGCAAGGCTTCAAGTAGCTTATGAGAGCATGAGGAGATGACTTCATCAAGCCGAGACCACAAGACATTCATCCTAGTCTCTAGCAGAGGTGGAGAGACTGCATGCAGAGACATCACAACTATAGGAAGAGAGGGACCAGATAGTAGAGGAGCGTCTTGTTGCTCTTGGGCGAGTACACGGTCTAGAGTATGCACTTAGCGTCGGTGGATCATGATCACGATCACACACAACTATCTCATGAAATTTGGGGACTGGATCATGACCGCCAGAGCCCAAGGGGTCTAGTTCTCATAGACCCTGGTGATTTTGTATATTACAAGATGAGATGTACATAAATCTTTTGATATATATATATATACACATGAGCATTTGATGTTGTTATAATTTTTCTTAATGTGTTTGTATGTTTAAATGGTAATGTGATTAATAAAATAACTTGTAGTAAATTTATTTAATTAATGTCTACATGACTCAACATGATTGATGCACTCTAATGTAAAACATATTTCATTTTTCATGTTAGATACTATAACATTATTAGATTAAAGAGTGTATGTTAAATTAGATACACCTATAATTAATATAAGGATCAAACTTAACATAAAATGAGGTGAACAATATGAAACCTAAAGTAATTATAAAAAGAATTGAAATAATTACCTTAGTGTTCAAGACAAACACATGATCAGTTGTCAAGAACAAAGCAATGTAAAAGTTATTTAGAATATAAACAAATAACTTTAGACAACACTACTTTATCAATCATACTATTCAAAGAGACTAGAGATAATACCGACACAGATGCATGGAATTAATAGGTTCCTTAAGGGGTGTTCCATTGAGCTTTGTTAATACGCAAGCACTAGACCCATAACTGGTATTGACTATGTAAGGTCCTAACCAATTAGGTTTGAATTTATCTTTGTCTTCATGGTTAGCATGAGTATTGCGTTGATTCTCATAGAGAACAAAGTTTCCCTTATGAAACATGTGAGGAATGACATGAGTATTGTGTTTTCATTGTAATTTTTTATTGTAAGCTTGGAGATGCTCAAGAGTGTTAATGTGCTTTTCATCAAGCATTTCAAGCTGGTGCAATCGTTGGTCTTTATAAGTGTCTTCATCAATAAGGTCTTGAAGAGCAATTCATAGTGTAGGAATTTCTAACTCCAAGGGCATAATCGCGTCACTACCATAAACAAGGTTATAGGGTGTAGTTCCAATGGATAATCTCACACTTGTTCCATAAGCCCAAAGAACATAATGTAATTGTGTATGCCAATCCTTATGATGTTTGTTAACAATTTTCCTTAGGATTCATTCAAGAATCTTATTAGTGCTTTTAGCTTGTCCATTGGATTGTGGATAGAATGGTTTGGAAAATCGATGTTGAATGTTGAATGTTTCAAGAAATTTCTTTACATCATTATTCTTAAATGGGGTTCCATTGTCTGGAACTATTATAGATGGAAGACCAAAGCGAGAAATTATGTGTTCCAATATGAAACAAAAATTACTTGCTTGTAGATGAAGAGGGCAGCACCACCATTTTTGAGAATGGTGTGTTTGTGGTTATTACTCTGTTTATGTCACAATAGAAAGGGAATTGGTGAGATTTTTCCAATAAGATCCAATCTACTAAAAACCAGTAAGAATTTGGAGTGGAATTCAGCGAGGTATGGTCATTGCTATGTTCTTGACATTTTGACATCATTTAACACCAACAAACAGAGTCTTTCCTCATGTAATATATTAATATCCCAGCACAAATGGTTTTGTACAAATGGTAGATCCTCCAAAATGACCCCCGACGATCCGAAGGGCTATAGGAATTTTAGAATCCTTAAGACACCGTAATAAGAGACCATTGAAGGATCTTCTATACAACACATTGGAAAGGATCATGTATTTGGCTACTAGTTTGCATCAAAAATTTTGAGTGTTTGTCATTGTAGGCTAAGGAATGGTACCATCTTTTAAATAATTGTATATTGTGTCATACCATTCTCACGAGTCATCTTGAGTTATTATTAAAATGTCTTCTAATCAAATATCAATCAAAGGTTTCGTGATTGGGTGAATAAGAAAGGTGAAGTTTGTTGAAGGATCGTGTGGGGAGATAAGAGAGGTTGTACTCACCATCACATCCACATGTCGATTATCTTTTCATGGGATGTTATCAATGGTGAATGATTCAAACTTCTCTAATAGTTTCATTGTAAGGTCTTGTATTTTGATAGGTAATGTTTTGGTTTTGATATATTGTTTGTTTGGTGACTAAGTGAATCTAAATATTTGATATCTTCCAGCACCATGGTTAATCAAACCGTCTGTGAATTGTCATCCTCATACTCAGTGGTGGCCATACATAGGAGAATTCGTCAATGGGACAAAGAATTGGCTTGTCACTTCAGACATAAATTAATACCTCTAGAGATAGAACTTGTTCTACAGCAAGATCATCCAATCTGATTTATGTTTAACATTTCAGAATATTTTCATAGTAGAAGCAGTAGTTGGTGGGAGATAAATGATGGTTGGGCATGGGCAGAACCGGCGGGATGAGCTCGTTAAACGACATACTTTCAACTCAACATCCAGTGGTCAATATTTTATTAAAAGATGCTTGGAGATCAAATTTTGTTATGACTTGTATTTCAGTATTGAGTAAAAAATGTCACAACTTACTAGTAGTGAATAGAAGAGCTAAACATTGTTTAAAATCAATTGGTGAGTATTGAGTTTCATAATCGATTAAAGGTAGACTAATGTCATAGAAAGGATGCTCTTTTCTAGTATCATCTTGTTGAGCCAACAATACTGCAAGAGCATGAGCTGATGCAACTATATAAAGGATAAACAATTTGTTTGACATGATGAGTTTGTAGGTGGGAGTTTACAGGTGTTGCTGGCTCTCAAAAACTATTCTGATATATTTCCCGTCAAGTGTACATCCTTTTTGAGAAGATGCATGAAGGGTAAGGTGCAATCAACTAAAGATGCAACGAAATGATGGATAGCTTGAATTCGGCCTTGTAATGTGTGCAATTGAGGAATGTTCTTAGGAGGTGGCATGCTAATAATGGCATCAATTTTATTTGTGTCCACCTTAATGCCTCTATGAGATATGACAAACCCCAAAAGTTCCACTTCATATACGAAGACACTTGGTTGATGCATGTTATGTTATGTATTAAACAAGGTTTTTGATGTTTACATTTCTTATCTATTAAGGATTTAAGGATATCATCAACATAATCTTCTAAGATTTTAGGTATGTAATCATGAAATATCAATGTCATCTCTCATTGATAAGTTGCGCCGACATTCTTTAATCCAAAGGGCATCAAAACCCAACAAAACATTCCCCAAACAATTGTAAATACAATTTTGTATTAATCTTATGGGTTGATAAATATTTGATTATAACCATAAAATCCATCCATGAATGAAAACAAAGCATTCCTACCAGTTGAATCCATGATCATGTCTATATTAGGAAGCAAAAAATCATCTTTTAAAGAGGCTTTATTTAAGTCATGAAAATTTGTTCATATCCTAATACGATTATTGGATTTAGCAACTGTGGCAATGTTTGAGATCCAAGGAGAATAATCAATAGGTCAAATGAAGCCTACATCAAGGTTTTTTTCAAGCTCTACTTTAACATGCAAGGCTATGCTAGGATGAATTTTTCATATCTTTTGGAAAGTAGGTCTAGAATTTTCAGCAAGAACAATGCTATGTGTCACAATTTTTGGGTCAATTCCTAGCATATTAGAATATTTCCAAGCAAAAATCTTAGGAAAATCATGAAGTAAATTTGTAGTGTCCTCTTGTTCTTCATCATCGAGGCCCTTCCCAATCTTAATAACTTTTTCTTTATCATCTATGTCCATTGGCACAATAATTGTATCTCCAAAGGGGAGTGTGTTAGACTTAGGAACTGTAGGACCATATGGTTCTTCAATGATATCAATATCTTTTTGCTTGGTAATTATCATAATACAAGTAACCCGTTTCATGGGAGTAGTAGAGAATGTGTTATCATAGACTCCTAACATTTGTTTTAGAGTTTTATTATTGTCAACATATTGCCATGATGGTGATAAATTCATATCAAGAAATTTAGGATGTTTGATTGTGAGATTGTTTTTTGGTTGACATGTAATAGTGTTGATATTCAAAGATGGTATTTGAGTAGCATTTGTCGTCTTAGAAAAGGAATATCCCAACCCAGTTTTTGTTTCTTCTGTATTAGGTTCTATAGGGATGCAAATACTTTGTTCATTCTTTCCACATCCTTTTCTAGAATATCCCAATTGTTTCACAAGTTCATAGCCTTTCCCATAAAGTCTTTCCATTTCCTTCAGATTAGGCGGATGTTGATAATATATCTCATCAAAATTGGTTGTACATACATTATAGTTTCTTCCAAAGTAGAGGAGATAGATGCTTGAAGTTTTCAAGATTACGGGCGGCTTAACCACAGTTTGATTATTGCATGAACATGTGCATTGTGATTATAGCATTGGCCCATAAATGAAGGATTATTGGTGCAAGGTCTGATGATCACCAAATGATTTGAATGCCAATTCCTCCATCTTGTTGTTCAAGAGAGGAGTTCTATATTTGGTGTTTGGATTGTATGCCATTGAGGACTTGTGGTTCCTTCTTCAAGGTGTAAGCAACTTTTAGGCTCTGGGTCTATTTCAACTTGATAAATATTGTTGTTATATACATATTTCATTATATGATGATGGGTCAAAGGCATTGCATTCATCTCCTGAATCCATGCTTTCCTAAAAGAATATTATACGAAAGATCATAAGGCATGACATGAATAAGAGTTTGCATAGTAGCCACCCCAACTGTAATAGGAAAATTCATTACATTGAGCAGTTTCTTTGTTGTATTGTCAAATCCTCGAATGGATAAGGAATCAGGTTTTATTTGTGACTTGTCAGCACACAATATATCAAGGAGATTCACACTACACACATTAAGGGAAAAAACATTATCAATGAGGATTCGTTTGATACCTATTCAATTGAATTGAGAAATTATCATAAAGGCTTCATTTTGTTTTCACAAATCTAAAGGAGGGAGCTCATGTTGATGGAAAGTGATGTCTAGATTAATTTTATTTATTCCATGTATTAAAGTTTCCACATCATTTGGAGTTGTACTAGGAGGAACCGCAATGTGTTGTAAGGTTGTCTGAAGAATAGTGTGGTAATTTGGTGAATTATGAAGTAAATTCCAAACGGAAATCTTTGTAGGAGTATTCTTGAGTTGTTCCACAAGATCATACTCCTTTGTGTGTAAGGGAAAGTGAGGAGCATTAGGTGGATTAGGTAAAGGTAAAGAAGGTGGGGTTGCTTGTTGTGGTTGTAGATTGTTTTAGGTATTATATGTATGAGCAACAATAATATTACTTGATTTCTGCAACACATCAGGTTTAGGTGGGTAAAGAGTAAACTCGGGTTTAGTGGAAGGTTGAAGTTTATGCAAAGGTGGGTAAAGAATGATTTGAGGTTGAATCACATTAATATCCTCGGTTTTATATTTTTCGCAAAAAAACTTAGTGGAAGATTTAGACGAGACAAAGTCCTGAAGGGCTTCATCTAACATATCAAGGTCATCTCGACTAAAAGGTGTGAGGGATAAGTTATCATCAATTGGTTTAGATTTCTCATGGAAAAATTTAGAGATATTAATGTTCTTTGTTGGAGGTTGGTCACAAGAAACCTTAGTGGATGACATAGGCAAGATGAAGTCTTGAAGGGCTTCATCTAACAAGTCAAATTCATTGTGACTAAGAGGTTTGAGAGATAAATTATTGTTAATTGGTTTAGGTTTCTCATGGAAAGCTTTAGAGGATGAAGTGAGTGAGAGGAAGTCTTGAAGGACTTCATCTAACTTGTCTACATCATCACTACTAAGAGGCTTAAAGATGAGATGGTGTTTCTAAATTGAATCATTTGTCTAAAAGGTTGGTTTGATGTTTATGGTTTTCTTGTTTTTATGTATTGAAAAATCCAATTTAAAGGAACTACGAACTAACGTTGAAAATGAGACTTGCAAAAATTTAATGCTATCCATAAATGCCATGAAAGGAAGTGATACTTATGCAAATGATTTAGAGATAACAAAAAATAACGAAACTTTAAAAAAAAAGGAACTGTAGAAAATAGAAAAGTGCAAAAAAGGAAACTAAATTCTAGAAATACTAATGCAAAAAGTGCACTAGGACTAATTTTCCCAAGGTGGTGAATGAGTCCTAGGAGACATGTTTTTAAGTTTTTTCTGATTTTGTTGACTTTTTTGGATGTGTGCAGGTCTATATAGTGCAGATAAATACTGGAAATGTAGAATTTTGTAATGATTTGATCAAATGAAATGCAATAATGACCTCTAAATGATAGTTTCAGTAATGCAATTTTAGTAAGCCCTAGGATGCAAAAACAATGCAAAAAGCAATGCAATTTAGTCCTAGGATGCCAATGCAATGCAAATCAGAAAGATATAATGTTCAATATGTAGGTTCACCAAAATGAACCATCAATTTTTAGGGTTTCTATAGACTTCTCTTGCTATGGAATTCTCTTGGAGGTATTTTATGATATTCTGATTTAGGTTCCTCTCAAGAAGTGTTGAGCAAGTGACAAGGTACATATCCGAGATTTGAATTTGTAGAAAACTTTAAAAAGGACTAATTCGCCATGGATGGAAAACGAGTCCCACTAGAGGTGGTTTTTAGATTTAAATGAATATTCCAATACCCATTTAACATAAATCAATTTCTAGGCGGAAAAACCTGACTTGGGACTAATTCACTTAGGGTGGTGAATGAGTCCTAGTCAACCAAAAGGTTAATTTTTCTAGATTTCTAGAGTGGTTTCCAATCTTTATCAGTCTTATAGGTGCACACATTCTAAATTTTAGCTTTCTATTTAGTTTTATTTGCATTTTTGTTCATCTTTTTAAGCCTTTTGCAAACATCACTGTGTTTTCAAACATTGCATATTTCATTAGTTTTGCATTCATATTCAATCAATTTTATCAATTAGCTGCATTTATATCATTTAATTTAGTCATAATTACATCATACATAGCTTAGTTTGAGTGAACCACCTCAATTTTTGGGTTCTATCTCTCTCTTTTTAGGTGAAAAACCTTAAGAGTGCAAGAGAAGTCCATAACAACCCTAAAAGTTGATGGTTCAGTTATGATAATATTTTGAATGAGAATTTTTTTAGGGAGAATGTTCAAAATAATAATATTTTATTATTTTCTATGAAGAGGGGTGCATTGAAATTTAAGTTCCCAAGTTGTGCCTTCAATATCTATAAATACAAGTAGTTTAGATTCATTTCAGTGTCTCATTTTAATCATATTGAAAATGTGCCAAATTTCTTTTGAGAACTTGTGTTTGTTTATCAATATAAGGATGAAGCCCCATGGATGAAAAAATTAGATAATGAATCCCATTTATTTTCTTGAGAGAAATCTCACATAGAGGTTACAATCTACACTTCAAAGATTATTTAGATTCTAGCATAGTTTTTATTTATCTATTTTGTAGGATTTGTGAGGAAAGGAGCTTAAATACCATTTGTATTACTACTATTTTTTACATATGAAACTATTTTTCTATACATTCTTTAAATATAAACCAACTCTAGTTTTGTGGTGAATTTTTTATGTGTGCAAATATTGAGTGTTTCTATGATAATTTAATATAAAATTAATATTTAATATCATAATCTTTAACATGCAAATTGGTTCGAGCTTATTTTAGTCTATATAGTATTATATTTTTTGTGTGTACTTCATATCTAATATTGTTTTCAAATATATATGATTAGGTCATTACAAAGGGTTTATCTTGGAAAAATAATCATAGAAGACCAACAAAAAGATTGTTGGTTGATGGAAATACAAGTTTGAAAATTATTATCATTCCAAAGAAACCTCAACTTGATGGTTTCCTATGATTTCTAGATACTCTTGGTAACAAAATTTCCCTAAATTTCAACATTATGGACTTCATAATAAGACTTGAATATAAGCCAAAATATTTCCAAATATGTAACTCCAAAAGTAATAAAATGCTAGAGAACAATCTTCCAAGCTTTGTTGCCTTTAAGAGCTCTAATTATCCATTTGGCACATAAAGCCAATCCTTGATGATGGGTATTTATAATCCAAATTACTCCATACTAACAAGGAATGCAACATAAATCTCAATAAACCTTATGAATTCCTTTCCCCCACTTAGATGGAGTTGAGAGAAAATCCCTCAACAAATTTTCAAGCTTCAATTGAGAGGATCTAAAAGGATTATAGTAGGAAGAATAGTAGACATGGGTGGAAGAAAAAACATTAAATAAAATACAAAGTTTTCCATCAAGGGAAATGGACTTGGCTATCCAAAAATATAATTTCTTCTCAACACAAGAAAAGGACATATTGAAAAAAAGATGAAAGGGAAGCACAAGAAGTAAATTTGATTCAAGAAATCTAAATATCTCACCATGGGGTGTATGCACAAAGATGGGGCACAAAAAACTTGCCACAACCACTTTTGGGCCCATCCAAGGTATGACACACTCACACTAAATGTATATCATAAAACCAAAAATAATAGAGGCCAAGCCCATTTTAGATTGACCCCCTATCTTTCCAGCAACCAACACATGTGTGAGGAATAGTGTGAATGCATTGCCAAGTCACCAATAGAATCTTGCCACACCATTTGTAAGGTTGAGGAGGTAGGGTTTTTAGGTTTTAAAATGTATAAATTGACTAGAATATTAATTTTTTAATTATTTTGATTCAATGTTTTATATCTTTAGGAATGAAAAATCCTTCAAACCCTAGTTTACCAATTGATGAAAACTTTAGTGAAAAGAAGGAATAACCAAACCCTAAATAAACTCCTCCATTTGTTCCTTGATATCCTCCTCAAACACAAGAAAAACCAATAGGTGAAATTAAAAACAGCAAAAGTGAACTCCAAGGATTGGTTGATAGGTTGAAAATCCAAATACAACTAATTTCCATTAAACAACCCTTTTCTATCTCATAGGAATCAATCATCTCTCATATATAGGTTTTGTGAGCACGACCAAATTAACATGTGGTTGTATAAGAGGGAGGAATGACAATAATTTTATTCCACAATTTTTTCTTACCAAAAATTAAAAGAGAAGAAGATATTAAAATATGATTTGTGTTTATTTTCATTGATCCATGAACTAGTGCACCCATGCATGCAATTATAGCTAATTTAAGCAAAATAAACTTGGTAGGAAGATGTAGAAATCCATGGTTGATCAATGCGCCATCCTAGTTCATCACTTGGAAGATCCTTCATGTAAAAATCTACATTGGCACTTGCCTAACCTTTGGAGTTCATCTCCTAACATGTTCATTTTTCCTTATGTTAAAATCCATCAAGTGTGCATTCTAGTTATGCATGTATGTTAGAAACTTTTGGAACTCCCTCTCATATTCTCTTTTTTCTCCTTTCCCTCACACCTAGACATTGAAATCTACCCTCTTGGGAATCTTCACCTCAAACAATCTCATCACCCACACCTATAGGAATGCACGATTCTCAAGTTCATTTGGAAGTTTTCTCTAATACTCTCTATCCCAGAAAAAATTGATATTTGGATGATTTTCTCTAGTTTGACTCTCCATATCAATAGCATTACCTCTACTCTTGAAACCTAGTGGAAAGTTAATATTGATTTGAATAATTCTAATTTTTGAATCCTCTTGGAACTCCAAAATATTGAGGGAATTCACTCAAGCATCAAGTCTTTCTTGAAGATTCATCTTGTTCATAATCCCTCACAAGCCCTTTTCCTTGGATTGTGTGGCCTTTCTAAATATATTTAGTTCATGTTATTTTCATGAATCATGTTACTCTTACCAACATAGGAATGTTGATGAGAGATACCATTACTCAAAGGACTTCAATCATTCCCATACCTATAGTGATACATATAGAATTCAAGACAAAAGATCCTCAAAGATTGGCTCCTTATGATCATGCTTGGTGCCATTGTGAATTTGGGGGATTTGATTTATGATAGTGATGGCTAGCCCATTCTCATTGTTGTTAAACAAGAATTATAGGTTTCTTCAGTTAACAAGAACACAACCAATGTGAGACTGTTAGTTCAACCCTAGTATGTTTGTTGGGTCAATGGTGACTACTGAAATTAATGTATAAAGTGATAACATGAAACTTTTGATATCAATGAATGGTCTACCAATTTCACTCCTTATTATTGTATTAGTACACACAACCTTTCTTCTACCAATGACTTTGAAGTTAACTCTCCTTTGCAATCTTTCATGATCAAATTGTTTTTTCTCTTTACTGGTTGGTTTTATATGATGTCCTATTTTGTTATTATGATGACCAAAGATTTGATGTATATGTATATGTTGCTTGTTTTTTCTGATCGGGTTTTACGATAATTAGAGATATGATATATGTGCAACTTGATTACTACTATGACTGTCAAAATTGTATTTGATGTCCCAAACTTAAAAAGTATACTTTATCTAGTCTTTGCTTGGGGTGGCATAATTTGCTACCTTTCAATCTATTTTGTAATCTTTCCTATGATCCTTTTCTGAGGTTTTTAATATGCTCTTCATATGAACTATTCATGTAAATTTTCTTCTTCCAATATTTCATTTTTTTTTTCAAAATAATATCTTATTTTTCTGAAACAAATTTATTTCTTTTCAAACCAAATCCATAATAGTTAATGGAAAAAAAACCATATAAAAATGAAGATTTACAATGTTTGCATTGGATCCAATAGCGACTATTATATTTTGTGAATATTATATTAAATGTTGCTTCATATACCATTGATGTATGAGACAAATAATATGAGTAGAATCCTCCTCCTCTATCTACCTTGTTATTGCTTAACGACTGTATGAAACAAATAATATGATTAGAGTCCTCTTCTATCTACCTTACTTCTTATTACTTAACCACTGTATGAAACAAATAATATGACTGCATCCTCCTCTTCTATTTACCTTACCTCTTATTACTTAACGACTGGTTAACTGACTATTCATAAATAGAAAACTATTGACTTGACGACTTCAATAACTATAGTCGTAATGGTAAATAGACTGCCCGAGAACGAAAGGTCCTACGTACACATTCAAATGATAAGACTTGGCCGTGTTTCTTCTCCTACGCGCGAGCGATCAGGACCTCCGTCCTTGCCCGTTTCACATCACGTCTTTTCAGCATGGGTATGAAAGTCTTTGCTATTTTATATTTCACACCCAAATTTTGTAGATGTTTAAAAATGGTTGTCTGGTTGAAGCTGACATGTACGTAATATCTAGAAAAAGGTATTGCCGACGAAATGAATGGCTGTGTATGGCTGTGAGAAATGCGTAGAGAAACATGATGGATGGGCCCTCTGTCAATAACACCACCAATCTCCTCACCATTTGATGTAAACCGGTATATGAAATGTCAATACTTTCAAGCTCAAAGCATTTTACGTCGTGTCCTTCTCGAAGTGGCGAGCCAGTGGAAATGAGAAGAATACATCAAGGTGGGCCTTCAAATGCAACTATTCCCTTATCTATGCCCTAAATGATAGTCTCATACCCTAAATGATAGTCTCATAAGCATTACACAAATGAGAAAGCTTACAAAACGTGTGTTTACATCAATGAATGAATGAAAGATTTTTAATATCTATTATAATGCCAAAGCAGTATGTGGAATCCATCTAAATCAAAGTATAGAAACTTTCTATAACATGAAAAGAATAATCAAATGGAAACTTGTGTGTGAATTGCAAACACGGCAAGAGTAATTAAACTAGCAATCACATCTTGGATGCCGAAGAAACTTTTGACAAGTCTGAAATTGTGTGGTAAGAGTATAATACTCAAATTTAAGAATAGTAGAATGCGAATTGGGGTTTGGTTAGAGTTGTTAAGAAAGTAACTAGAAATAATTGTGTGTTTTATGTATGAAGATGAAATAGAGGCATGCCTACAAAAAAAAAAAACAATAATATATTAATTAAAAATTATATTATTTAGTTAAAATTGAAAAGCATGTCATAAATAGAATATTATGAAAATGTATTTTGTCTTTTTTTTGCATAAATCAAATTTGCAATCCTCTAAGTTTGTTGAAGTTGTTGTTGCCCTCTATAGTGTCTTATTAGCTATTAGTAAAGGTATTTAAATATTAATTGATGAAGGCGATGCCAAAAATGTTAGACATGATATGCTCCAAAGCCAATCCTAGTTGGTCTTACGAAGATGGTATTGAAGAGATTAAAGTTAATCTAATTAACTTTGATGAACTTAAAATTTAGCACGTTTATAGGGAGGGTGATGGTGCTAGTGATTTATTAGCCAAACTTAGTACCCAAATCAAAAACATTATATCATGTTATGATATGTATTCTCTCCCAAATCACATTGGCTTACATTTTAATATTGAAATGCAAAATAATGATCCCCTTTTTGTTAGGTAATGTCCCTAGCCATCTCCTCAACACAAGGGAAAGCACTCTTCTAAGAGTATGTAATAATAGTATAGAGAGGAGGGGTAATATATTTACATTCTCAATTATTCTCTACATTCTTTTGTGGTTTCTTAGGATTATCCCCACTTGTAAAACTATTGGCTATTGCTATACTTGGGATCTTAGCAACTAAGTCTATTCAACCATGGGTGGAGATTTGTTGTAGAAAAATCCAATTGAATACAAAAGTGTCAAAAAATGATGTGGAAGTTTGGGGAATTCTATAGAGAAGGAACTTTCCCCCTTACCTAGAATCCATGAATGGTTATGATACATTTATTTTCACTAAATTTTCTAGCTCCTAAAAGGTTGACATTATTTACATGATGGGAATATCATTTCATATCTCCATGGAGTTAATTTTTGTAGCCATGATAGTCTAGATGGAAGGGGTTTGCATCCATAAAAAGTGAAATGCAATTACTAGGAGTTGATGAATTGGTTATTGAAGAGAGGTAAAAATATCAACTAGTTGGATAATGGCTTTAATAGGGAAGATCTCCCTAGTGTTTGTAAAAGGGTGGCTAAATTTATAATGAGTTACATCATGTTGGATGGTCAGCATAAAAGGTTTCACTCCTACCTCTTCCCTTTGCTCAACCATTTTAGGCATAATGTTAAAATGATTTTTTTCTTTTCTGCTCTATTATTCCTTAGAAGATTCTATTAAAAATGTCCTACTAAATGAAAATGAGCTTCCCTTGCACCAAGGGTTGATTTATTTCCTCTATCATTATAACCTTGCCCCTACCCTAGTTCCCACTATTCTGTCATGGATTTATAATCCCTCCCTTGTCCACTCTAAGGAGGATCTCGCTTCCAAAAGAAAAAAATATGCTAAACCTCAACCTTATCTATATATCAACTCTCCTCAAACTTTCCCAACCCCTATTTGTGTTGAGGGCCCTTCCCCTTCCCCTCCTACTTCTAAAAATCAAAGGGTTTCCTTCAAGAAACCCTTTTTGTGTCCTACTTTTTCCTATTTTGATGAGGAGGATTCCCTTCCCAACTCTCAAAAATAGGACCTTGACTCTACCACCTTCAATACAAAACCCAAAGAAGAGGGAAAACTATGTCCCTCCACCCCTAGCCCTCCTTCTAAAGATTAGCCTTCTCTAGTGGAGCCCACTATTAGTGTTACCCCTCTAAGGCAATTTCATCTTTCCATGGGTAACAATCTATTTCGTACAAGGGACCTGACTATTCATAACTAACAAAAGACTATTACTAAGGGGCCCATGGATGGTAACCCAAACTATATCTCTTGCATTTATTTGGAGGAGAAAATAAACACCCTATAAGGCCATTAACATACAAAATGACATCCTCAAATGACAACTTACCCAATGGTATGTGGAAAAAAGGAGAATCCACAAGTTGGAGGCATTAACCCTACTTAAGGTCTTAGATTGAAAGAATTAGGAGATTGAGGGATATATGTGGGAGTATGTGAAAATTGTTGTAGAGAACTCTAAGGAATGGGAACACTTAGAAAAGGAGGTAGATTCCCTTAAAATGAACGGAAACATAATGAGTCACATGAAATAAATAATAATTTTCATCAAATAAATGGTCAAGAAACCACTACCACCTTACATGTGTTCTAGTCTAAGTTGGAAAAAAGTAAGAAAAGATAAAAACCAGGTGGATGAGACCAACATTGCCCAAGCCAATACTTCCTAGGTTGGACCTGCTAATAGAAATCGAGCAAAAAATCATGTGGTGAAGGATAATCCAATTTCTCAAATTGAATATACTCCTACCAAATATACTAGGTATAGAAGAAAACCTAAGGATTTTTATTTCAAGGAGAAGTTGGAATTTTGAACCACAAGTGGTGGGGCATTGGTGGCCTTAAGTTGCTTCCTTATATGTAGTTGGTTTTTGTTTATTTTTGGTTTTGATGCTTTTTGTTGGTCCTTGTTGTTGCTATTTTCTTTTTTTTTAGTTTTACTTTAGTATCACTCCTAGTGAGACTCACCTTGTTAGCCTTTTTGGCTATTTTATAATGGGTTCAGGTCCTTTCCCATGTTTTATTCTAACAAAAATAATTATAATTATAATTAAACATTAAAGTACTAATTCTAGTTTGACAAGTCAAAATTAAAATTCCATGTCCTAATTGTAATGTGGCAACTTCAAAATCATAATTAAGCATTAAACTCTTAATTAAAATTCTTAATTATTATTAATTTTTAGAATGTAGGAATCAAGTAGCCCCCTATAAACTGCAATGCACTTGATAAACTCTTTTCACATGACTGGTGACGCTGGTACGACACGCCCTTCGGTACCATGAAGATGGAGGGGAGACTAGACCTCGTGACCTCTTACCTACATTAGGATGCTTTAGCCAATCAAGTTAGGTTCTCCACTCCATAATTCTTAATTATGATTATAAGATGAAATTATAATTAAAATACTTCGATAATGGTGTGCATAACTATATATAATTGTATCTTTAACACTTGCCTTTTATTTATTAGAAAATTTATGAATTACAATTAAATCTAGCTCACCTAGGGGTTTTATGTAGATCCACGTTTCTAACATATGAAGGCTCCCAAAGTTTTCCACTTTCCCCATAGACCTATGAATTACAATTAAATACATTCCTATTATGTGTAATTTATCATCAATCAAATTGATAGCCTATCTATAAATTTAGGTCTATTTTAAAACTTGAGCTAGGAAATGATAGGTCCAGAGAGTTCCATGTGGAATCCTATCACTATGACATACCAAAATTTGATAATTCTAACTTGGATACCATGTAATATTAGGCAATGGAATAACTTTATACTCTTTCACATAAGAAAAATAGAGAAATTAATAAATAAAAAAATGATTAAGATCATCTTGGAAATCCTCAAATTTTTTTTTAGACTACAGGAATTGGTCGGGTATTTGTCCCCCTATAAACTGCAGTGTACCTGGTAAACTCTTTTCACGTGACCAGTGGCATTGGTGCGACACACCCTCCGGTACCACGAGGATAGTGGGGAGATTAGACCTCATGACCTCTTGCCTGCAACAGGATGCTTTAGCCAATCAAACTAGGCC
>VDFB02249428.1:0-48692 GCA_007258455.2 Sequoia sempervirens
ATGCCAAGAGTTGCATATGGGAAGAAGAGGTTACATGCAACAACATGTGATGAAATTTTGTACGTCACAATTTTGTGAAATACATAAAATTGCAAGAATAGATTGTGTGAGTACATTTGTGTATTGAGCATGTAGCAAAGCATGCACAGGCAGACTGTAGAATACATTTTTGGATTATTTTTATGGCTTTTTAAAATACTATAACTCTGTATTCTTTTGTTAGAAATTTAATAAATATTGGACTATTGTTTATGGAAATATCCTGCATTAGGTGGAGCATGTTAAAATTTATGTTTGTGAATTCCTTTTGTCATTTAGTTTTGTCATCTACATTTATATTTGGTTAATTGTTTAATTTAATTACTCTATCTTGATGATGGATCATAGAATGTGATCTGAAACATGGATTGAAAAACATACACAGTTGAATCCAAAAAACTTGCACTCAACTTCATGGACTATGGAAAACTCATACCAACTACTCTATCCTATCGAAAAATCCCAACACCCCCTCTAAGCGAATGTTCAAAATTAAATTGCTTCATTCTCATACATATGGATCAATGTTAAATGTATTTAGTTTTTGGATCCAAGCTCAAGTTGAAATTATAAATTGGATCTACCAAATGAGGGGACAATCAACCTCCCCAACCTACTTTATAAATATTTACAAATTTTCTTGTTTAAATTTGGTTTATTGCCATTATTAGTCCTAGGTTTTACCTCAATATGCAAAAAAACTATACAGGAAATTTTTGCTCAAAATTTATCACTTTTTTCTTGTAATTATCATGGAGAGAATCCAAGTCCTACTACTATTGTCTATATCTTTCTCCTATGACATGGATTATTTCTATAAAAAATATGACTCTTAGTAATCAATTACTATTTTTCCATTTCACTTTGGTGATGATTTTTTTCAAGTTGAAGATTCCCTCTATTCACTTATTCTTTAATGCATAGTGGCATGATTTTTTTTCCTTGGTTTCCTTTTCTTGCATACACTAGAGGAAGAGTTTGATAAGTTGTACTTCCTTTTAGTAATTCATCAAAGTGAATAATTCTTGTTCTTTGTGCTAATGTAGAATTTTTCTTCCTATGTTCCCTCTACCAATACCTCATTTCATTGTCACTTTCTACAATGTGGTACAAATGTTTGAAATTTTTCATTTTTTATTTTTTATTCTTTTCTTTATACATATAATATTTTTTATATTTTTCAAAGGATGGAAAGATCATAACTCTAATACCACTATAGTTTCCTAAAATAAATTCATAAAAATTAATCACAGTGAGAACACCTCTACTTATTGAGGTTTAAAAAAGAATCTTAAAAAATATATATTAAAATAGAGGTGAACTAAACTATTACAGTTCACTAGGAATGCTCAGTATATAGATTTAAACTTTTATATACCCTAAACATACTAAATGTGAAAACTGATTGTCCTATTTATCCTAAATGCTTTAAATGGTCTTTTTATTTCTCTACACCACATACTACACTTGAGGGTTTCCATCCCCAATAATTCATACAAGTTCATATTTGAAGGGTCTATTGAAGATGCAAATGATACTCTAAAATTTAGTCTATTTCTCAAGGGTTTTTATCCCCAAGATTATTTGATTTTCTATGTTTGAAGGGTTTTGTTTCCAAACAACACCAACTAGTATGAAAATATCAAAAGCCTAATAATAAAAATAATCTTTCCGTTTAAATTTATAAATTACCTCTCCTCTTCTCCCTTATGCTACGTATATTGACATGCTTCCTCAATCAATGACATTTGAATAACAAGTTCCTCCCTCAATGGATGATATAACCATAAATAGAAGTAACTACAATCCTAACTCACTAACCACATAAGCTCCATATTCTAAACACAAAAATTTCCTAATTGAAAATTAAAAGTAACTATAGATTTACTACTTCTATGTTTCCAACCATTCACTCAAATATGGATTTGGAAATTAATCAACAAAAAAATTAGAGGGTTTTTAGTTTAATTTTATTACTATTTTAGTATTTCTAGGTTTTCTTTAGGTGCATTTAGTATAGGTTATTATATTATTATTAGAGATACAATCTTACTAGCCTATGAAAGGGTTTAAAAAAATAGATATCAATACTACATGTCACTAAGTGTCAAAGAAGTCAGGTATCAACCCAACAAAACAACACATGAGGAAAGAGATCTAGAATCCTTCAACTTGGTGGAATATTTGAAGTAAAATCAATGATTACTGCTAAATCTTCTCACTCAAAGTATACAAATTATGGAACATGATTCTAATCTATACATGGAGGCATAAAATGTAGAGGAGGATGAGGTATTATCACAAATAGAGTTGAATGGTATCTTAGATCACATAGGTTTACCTTGCTTGAGGGAAAGAAAATTTTAGAAGGGATTATTTTCTTGTTCCCTTTTCAAGCCCATGGTTGAGTGAGTGGTTTGGTAGCATTGGAGTAGCAATCATATAATTACTTTTGGTTTTCAACTATGAATATTTATGATGGAATAAGGAGGGTATGTGGTCAATTAGTTAGTATTATAGTTACTTCCAATTGGGGTCAATTAAATAATGGAATGAACTTGCCAATTAATTATCATTGATTGAGGGAGGAAATTGTTAGTCAATCACCATCGATTAAGGAATGATTACCTACAATTGAGGAAGCATGGGATATAAGAAACACTAGAGAGGAACTTGGTATTTTATGTTATGTTTTATATGAGTAGTAATAAGCCTTGATATCTTTAACTAGATGTGTAATATGTGTGGTAACATAAGATCTTCCATCACTAGAGGGTCCAGATTGTTGCTTCAGAGTCAACTAACATCATAGAACACTTAGCCTTGTTTGCTTAAGGCAAGAAAATTTGAGGAGGGAGGATTTATAATGTCCCCTTTTTAATCAGTTAGCTAAGAAGAGGATGGGAAAATTAGGAGTGGTAATTAAATATGTTCATAGTTACTATCTATTTTAGTTGCAAATGTTTGTTGTATTTCAAAATAAGGCAACTAAAGTCTAATATCTTACCATCGAGTAGTTATTGAGTCTTTTAGCTTCTACTAATTAACTCTTTGTCTTCCACTCAAGTATCTGCTAAAAAAATTAGTTTCTAATAGTTATTGCTACTAATTTAGGAGTGGATTGACCAAATTATTTACCACCAATTTAGGAGTGAATTGACTAATTATCTATCACTGATTTAGCATAATAGGAAGTAGATACTATAGGAAGAACTGAGAGTCCAAAGGAATGCATATTTCAAAATTAAAAAACCAAAAAACTACATTTTATTTACAAGAAAGTGGTTTTGCTATAGTAGCTTGGCACTTGGGATGAAAGCCTCAAGTGAATCGATTAGTACTTTGGGGACAAAAACCTTTAGGGAAATTTATAGTGTAGACTTCAACAACAATGTGTATATTCTACATCAAGATTACCAAATCATCAATTTATAGGCCATAAGACTTCATTAGGATCCTCATGGAGTTGAACAATATTTAGGCATATTTTGGATTAGTATGTTTCAATTTTTTAGTTGTATCAAACAAATTTACTTTGTTGTATGTAGGTGTTTGAAAAAAATCAAAATATTTATTGTTATAGTATTTCTAGGTTTTTTATGCCTATTTAGTTAAGTTATCACAATGATACCTAACTTGATATCACACTCAACAAACTCATAGGGTGCCTTTTCTATCTTTATCAATGCTATGTTTTCCCTTCATCGACCTCCACTTTGATCTTCTTATTTTTTACCTATGTGACCAAAGATGGGGTTCAAGAGGACCAAGTGTTTAGAGTTCAAGGGCACAATAAAGGTAAAAGAGAGCCATACTTATTGCATTCTACAAATTAAATGAAGGGCTATGAAGAGTAGTAGTCATATGCACATTGTCAATTTTATCAAATGCAAGGAGAAATTTTTCATTGGTTCTTCTTGTATCTTGCACTACTAAAAAATCTTTAGGATTTGAGTGGGGGTGAAATGTCTACTTCGATGGGAAGGGCTATATAAAATAGTTTAAGAGATAATATCACTAGGTGCTTGTTGCAAGAGAAACCTGACTATTAAATAAACCTTCAAAAATCATATTTATTATAATCCAAACGTGTGGTTCTCAATTATAAAAAATGTAAAGAAAAATGGCCAGTTGTGCCTAAGCCATGAATTTAATTTGGATCTAAAGACAAGTGTAGAAGGGAACAACCTCTTATAAACATGTATGGTTCCTTTCAATTAGTGAAAAGTTGACCACCTCATGGGAAGTGTTTCTTTCCTTCCAAATTGGCATCCTATTACACTAATTATGCCATAAATAAAATCTTAATTTGATTATCATGGCTGAATTTCTAACACGACTCCATAAATCCAAAACGGGCCCTAATAAGATTTGTATCAGATACATGTTTTCATTCAACACGTGCTCGGAAACAAAAGCTTTAAAACCATTTTTCATAAATATCCTTCAAAAATCAAATTATGAGATATATATAAACAAAAATACAATTTACTTCCTTATTTTTAACAAAACCCTACATGCATTTTAAATAATGTGAACCTCTGCATAATGTTCAAAATACAATGAAATAAATTATATAAAACTTCACACAGAAAACAAGCTCTGCGAAATATCAATCAACTAAAATAAATCTGAGCTTTACAATTATGCTTACTCTATTTTCAAAGAAACTACCAAGAAACCTCCAACCCTTTGAGAGATTGATTTATATTCCTTTGAAACAAAACCTATAATGCATGTTATCAACTCTAACAAGTATTACAATGAACCCAATATTAACATGCAAGGAAGTCCATAAAATGCGTTCTAACATTTCACGTTGACTAGTGAAAACCATTAAAACTAGAAAAAAAAACTATTTGATAATAACCCCACAAAAATTTGACCTATAAAATAACAATAATTTCCAATTTGCTTGATCAACAATAGAAAGATGACCATAAAAATATTTTCTTCGAGTTTTAAAGAACGACATAGTCACCAAAAGAATAAAATCCCTGCTCACTTGTCATTCAAAATCCAAGATAACTGGATGATTTAGCCAATGCATATATCACAATTTAGCATGTTCAAAATCAAAATGATTATTTATAAACAATGAAATTTTTAATAAACAACGAATCTAAGCACTGCAGGTTAAACAAAGATATAGGTGAAAAGAATGATAGCACATCTCAGCGAGAAATTTTTTAAACAAAAGGCTGAAATCTACAAAACAATAATTTTATTTTCCTTGGACATCATGCATAAGCTCTTAGCCAACACCAAACTATCTTATATAAACACCCTTTTCGTTGCTTCCATTTAGGTTCTCAAGAGCATGAACTGGGAATTCTGAACTTCAACAAAACAAAGAATACAAGCTCTAGACCAGCAAGCGAAGCTTGGATTAATACAATACAATAATTCATTTTCCTTTTGAAAGCAATAATGTTCCACAAGCACCCTCTATGGATGGAAAAAATAGACTTGAGAATGATTGAATCAAGTGAAAGAAACCACAAATCAAGCTGTAGGATTACTATGTAAGACAGTGCCATTACTAATTTGCATTAATGGTAAGAAAGGTGGTCCGTCACCTTGGAAAAGTACGATGTGCTATCCACACCTTTGCAATGTCACATGCTACGTCAATTAAACACCATTAGTTCTCCAATGTAATATGCCATGTTACCTTAAAACTATCACCTTGTCATTGTTTGAATACTACAATCTACCAACTATGGTCTATGTCAATGAAAAAAATCATATGACACATGTGATTTTCCTAATCTTCTCTTGTGACACGGTTAAGACTTCAATCCACACTAACTCAATCTCAATCTCAACTCTCTATTAGACAATGCATCATAGCTCTCTATTTTTCTCACCTAAAATCTACAAATAGGAGACCTTTCCTCTCATTTCAACATCCACTTGCATGTTAATTTTATGTTTTCCATGTGCTCGCAAAAAATACATTACTATACTATTATTTTAATTCATTTGAGCAATCCACACTTCAAGTTTAGCAATCAATAATCACTTTTGAGGAGAAAATCAAGTGGAGAAGGGGTGCGCTCTACTTCAACTCAATTTAAGGAGCATGGTAAACAAAGGTAAAAGATGTAGTAAATGCATTAAATCTTTATGTTATTTTCTTTTGCTTATTTTCTTGTCTTCATTTCGACACACTTGATGGGACCCATGCCTCTATTATTAACTATTGTTTAAGTTTTTTTGTGAATTTGCATGTCTTAAGTTCTTGTTTAGTGCATGCATTTCAAGATTAGTGCCTACATGAGCATCTCAACACCTCTACTATATTGTGTCTTTTCATGTTTTTGATCTTGTTTTCTTTTTGTTTCTATTTTATCTATTTTTGTAATTTAAAACCACTAGCATCTATTCACTATTTTGTGTAAGTTTTGAATCAACACCTTCAAGTTCTATATTTAAGAACCTTCACAAAATTAGGTATAGTAGTCTATTTCTATTTTCTTTTTCTTTTTTCTAACACCTCAAATTAGCACCTATGTTGTTTCAATGATTTTATGGTTCAATGTGTTCATTGTTTCAATGCCTATGCCATCTCACTACTTCTATCTTTTTTTATGTATATTTTTAGGTTTTTAGTTGGCCCTCTCTTCTAATTAGTACTTAGTCTAGTGCAACTATTTTTTTCTTCTCAAAGTCCTAAAAAATAAAATTGCTAATGAATTGTTTACAAGTTCATTTGTCCAAGATTGTTGTTTACCACTAGTCTAGTTACACTAAAATAGTGTATCTAGGTTAAAAGAACTTATTTGATGTTTTTGTAGGATTTGTAGGACATATTCTCTTCCCTTGTGCTTAGTGCGATCTTGGGGATCAAAACTATTACATTTTCCTTTTTTGTTTAGATTAAAACCTAAAGGTGCTAGTTTTGTGTATACTCTCACCCTGTGTTGTATATGATCTTGGGTGACCAAAAACACCTAGTATTCCTTTCCCATTAGGAGGCATGTATAGGGATTTCATCACCTTAAAGGAAAACCTCAACCATACATTTCAACAAGGTATTAAAAGGGTGAGAATGAAAGTTGTACCTCAATTTAACTTTCATCATATTAAACACAACCTTGGGACCCCTATTTTTATAGGATACAAGATGAAAGAATATTTACTTACAAAAATCTTGTGCTTGTAGATGGGCTAGTGTTCACATATTAGGCCTCACATACCCTTGTGGTATTTTGAATATACCTCTAAATTGTTGGAACACTCAAAATTTTCATGTTCCACTAGTCTAAATGTCTTTACTTGGGTGGCTTCTGGGTTTGAAATGTTATAGGGTTTTATGGTTTTATGCTATTTGATGATTTTTACTTAGCATATTTTCTCTCTTTCGTAATCCTTGTTCCTTGGTCTAATTCTCAGTTGACTTGCTATGGTCAATTAACGACCAGTTTATGTCATAACGGGCAATTTTATTGCATATTTATTATAATATGGTAAATTGAATTATTGAAGAAATTCAATTAATATTAAATGGAGACTTTGGAATTTTCAAAAAAAATTGAATGAAAGAAATTGACTGATGTTGACTTTGCAAACTTTTGGAAATTATTTTATATGTTACCAAGAATTGAACATTGATAAATTTGCAAGTGCAAGTGTGTGCAGTTGCAGGGTGACAGGTTGAAGGACGAGAACACGGTTGAAGTAAGATTGTTTAACCGGATTGAATGGTAAGCCAGTTGGAATCTAGGTGCACACACCACAAATGGCATGATAACTTGCATTTGAATTATTCTGCATATCTAAAAGAATGTAAATTCATGACTTAAATCATTTCAGTGCTTGAAAATGAATGGCTTGTAGATCAAATTGTCTACTCAAACTCTGTGTTTTGAAGGAAATGAAAGTAAGTATTGAAAATAAATTATTTTAGTTTACATATATGGAAGCTCGAGATGAGATTTAAAAGTTCCTTTCTTAATTCAAAATGATAGCATAATGAAATGTATAAGCCATTCCAAAACAAAAAACTTATACATGAATGCATATATATATATATATATATATATACATATATATACGTATGTAATGAAAATTTTAATACATACATATATATATAAATGTATATATATATATACATATATATATAAATGTATATATATATATATATATATACATTATTTGAACACATGGTAAGTATGAATGAAATTAAATAAATGCATATAGATATATATATACACATACATATACATATATACGAACATATATTTATATTTAAAACTCATATCGAATTCAAATTCGATAACCGATACATTCATATCGAACTGTGTGGGAAATCAAGCAACAATCTTGAAGGAAACCAATGATGGACATGGCCTGTCGAAATCATAAAGGAAATATTCAAAAATAGAGGCCGACGATTATGGTAGGAAGAGCCATAATGGCAACACCTATGCCACATGCAAAAATAACATTTTTTTTTCCATTTTAGAATGAATAATGGGAAGGAAAAAGAATAGCGAACTTGGGAAAAAGAATAGACTAGCAACACGGCAAAAAGCAGAGAAAGGACGAAGTGGTAGAAAAATCAGAGGCAAGCTTCATTCAAAAGCTCGAATATAGAGGTAAATCAATTTCCTTTGAAACAAATTCAATTTCAATATCTTTATTTTGGTAGTCACCACATTATTGAAGAAAATTCGATAAGCACAGTAAAATGTATTCTTTGTGAATAAGAGTATGGCCTTGAGCCAAGTGTAATGTTTGATCAACAACCTCTTCGGGGTCACATGGCCTATGGCCTGCATTGCAAAGAAGTGTCTTTGATGGAGCCTCATTGGCTAGACCAAGGCTTGATACCTTTAAGGTGCGACTGTCATGTTAGCTCACATGACTAAGTTAGCCATATTATGGCAATCAAAATTTTATTCTGATCAGATATGTTCTTTCATTGTAGTTGGTATTGTAGGGGAATCGAATTCCAAACCCACGTAAGGGTGGGGTATAAACCCTATGTTTACATTCAACATATCATTTGTGTTTTCATTTATATTGTGTCACTCTTCCATTATCAGCTAGGCCGAATTGGTAAGAGGGTTGAGTTTATTTCTTAACAATGTGATCAATGTTTGCATATAGAGGTCGCTATCGATTAGAGGAAACGATGGAATGATAAGGTCTGGTTTCATTTGAAACCATGAAAGGTACGATCTCCATGATCGATAGGTCTTTTCTCTTGGAAAAGATACAGAAAAGAGTTTGCATATCGAAACATGTTTATAATATAGACCCAACAAGTTCTTTGGGTAAACTTGAAAACGACCTGTGGTCAATTGGGGAAAGAATGAACTTGTCATGTAAGGGGCATTCATATTAGAGTGACCAAGAAGGCTTTGAAAATGGTCTTGAAAAGGGCACGAGTTAAGAAAGAAACCTTGGTAACCTTAGAGTTAAGTATGGACGCCTAGTTTCAAATCGACGAGTATGTCGAACCTATTTTACTATAATATTTACATAATTTCTCATGAACTGTTAAATATCGTTTATATGGAACAATGGACATATTGTTAGTCTAATATGTTAGAGGAAAATTAAATGGCTTTGCTTGAAATGAAATATGAGATAACTGTAGACAATATTTTTACTGGTAAATAGCATTGATATATCTCTGTTCATTGAGATCAAACTCATTCTGTTTTAAAAATAGTAAATGTTCTGTTGGAAAATGATGTTTTTTGTCATTGAAGGAAACTGTTTGGTCTGAAATAGTAATGCAATGATGAAGATAATGAATAATCTTTTGTGAATGATAATGTTTTTTTATTAAGTTATCATTGTAGTTGAAAACAACATCAATAAACTATTTTGTTAAAACAACTTGGGAAATAGATGTAAAACAATGAATGTTCATATGTAGGCGGCTTGTTTTATAAGCATTAGTAGGAAGCGATTACTTTTTGTTTAAATAATGAATGTTCATATATAGCGGCATGTTTTATAACTTTTAGTAGGAAGCTGATACTTGTTCTTTAAACAATGAATGTTCATATGTAGCGGCTTGTTTTATAAGCATTTTAGTAGAAAACAATACTTGTCTTGTTTAATGATAAAGATATTCATGTAATTGCCCTCCATTTCTACTCCACCTAGGATGTGTAGGAGTGAGGTAGGGCTAAAGAGTCGGAGAGATGGGGACAAGAGCTTATAATGGTGTTATTTTATATGTTGTGATTGAATTAAATAAATAAGGGTAATATTATTTATTAAAATATTAGATTAAATTGTATTTAAATTTTTAAATGTTTTATTTATGTTTTTAAAAGTTATGAGTTTATTAAATGATAATTAAAATATTAAATAGTGTTTATTATTTTAATTAATTATTTTGTTGAGGATAATTGTTAGAATAAATTATTTAAATTAATTAGATAATGTGCCTTGCAAGTAAAGCTTGCAAAAGCTGATTAAAAAAAAAAGTATTGAAGAATAGAAAAATAAATAAATAAAAGAATGAAAAAGATGAAAGAGCGAATGTGATTTGATATCTAACTGAAAAGCTTTCTTTTAAAGAATTAAATTCTTTTATTCTGGATTTTTGTGAGCTTTTTGAATAAATTGGAATATCTTTTATTTAATTAAGAATTTGGTGAGTTTTTCACACACAGAGATTTTATGGAGACAAGAATTGAAAAAAAAGAATTGTGATGCATTTTTTTTAATCTTCTGAAGTTTTCAAAAGGGATTTTTCCATTCTTTTATTTTGGGGAATACTTTGAAAAGAGTCATGGGATTAAGGATTTGAATTCAAGATTTGAGCATAGTTTTCTGAAGAGGAGATTCGAAGCAGGAAGGAGAAACTCATTGTAGAGGCCATCGGGAACAAGCAAACATCATCAGATTCTCAAATAAGCGCAGGACTCCAGGTTCTTCATCTTAAATGTTTATTTAAATTGTGTTGTTAAAAGATTGTCTATACAAAATTGTAGATATTTATTTTGATTTTGTGAAATTATAAAAAAAAAAAAGAATTAGATAATTTGTTTACATATGTTGAAATATTGTCTGTTAATTCGTTGTGAAATTTAAAAAAAAAATCTTTGTAGAAGAATTGTGAAAATCTTAGATCCTCTCTAAAGAAATGAATTTAAAATGGTAGAAATTTTGAAAAGAAAACAATAGATAATTTAGAAAATCTCACTTATAATTTAGAAGACCTCTGTAGGATTGAAAAACAAAGAAAATCCTCTGATAAATATGAAAAAATAAAATCCTATGATAAAATAAGAAATATTTTCCTGTAGAAAACAGCAGAGACACAGGGTCACTAAATTCATCATAACTCACAATTTACAAACTGGGTATGGCTGAATTTTTTATATGTGTTAAAATACTTGATGGCGCGCCTTCAGTAAAAATTGTAGAAAGACCCAGATCCGAAAACAAAAGTTATACAAGTCGCAATACACTAGTTTTATTATTAGCATTGTTTGAATATAGTAAATTATTTTAATGTATTAATTAATAAGTATTTATATATATGTTTAATTATATGTATTATATATATATATTAAATATATTTGTTTAATTGGTTATTTTGATAGAATAGATATTTTTAAAAGAAAATAAGCCTTAATTTATTGTATGGTTTATATCGAGACAATTGTAATTGGTTATATTGAAGGTTGGAATCTTTTAATAATCATATTAATTTAATTCTTGGATCTTTGGTTTTAGTGAGAACTCTTAAATGATTTCACTTGTGATTTTAGAATTGCCCAACTAAGAAATATCTTGATAAAATAGAGATCATTTTAGATTCTTCCTTATGTGGACTTAGCAGGTATGGTTTATTAAATTAAAATCAGTATATTATTGGTTACTTGGTTTTTATAATAGGCCTGTGTGATATTCATTTATTGTTGGTTTAGAAAATTCATCGTTTAGGTTATGATATGATAAACCTAGCTTATTATCCATTACCATTACTTGATATACTTATACCAATTAGAATATCTACGAACTCATATTTATTCATTGCAATTATTAATATTGGAACAATAACTGATGGACTATAGTTTTAGATAGCTTTAAGATTCAACCTTATTAATTGCATATATTATGTTAGTTCAATTTATTAGCTATACATGGGTTCTAAAGATGATTGATTGATATGTTTAAGGGAATGTTAGTTAATAGGAGCTAAGAAATAGTAAAGGATAACATAGTTCAAGTGTAGATTACTGTCTTGATTATAATTGTAAATGGTACTATCATATAATTCAAATATTGATATTATATTGTTGAATTCTCATTTTGAATGACCCTTGAAATGTTTTCATACATTAATCATCAATTTGTATATTATAAATTGATATCGTTGAATGTTTAAGTTTTAAGTATTGGTTTATTGAGTAGTGTTTGACTAGTGATAAGGAGTTGATATCTATTGTAAGTTTACCTATACTAATTGTTTGTTTGTTAACCAAGAATGATGTGAAATCACTATTTTCTTTCATGGTGGATAGCTATAATATATATAAGTATATGTTTTATCGTGAGCTATCCAGCTAAAAAGAAATGTTGCTATGCCTTGTGACCTTTTTTGTGCAAGTATGAATAAATATTTAAGTAGGCTATTTTTATTTTATCTTTGCAAGATTATGCTTACCTTGTTCATCTGTCTTCGGCTTCACCTAAGTGGGTGGCAGCCGCCTAAGAAACTGTCTGGGGTGATGGACCCTAGAAAGGGTTGCATACCCACTCCTCTAGTATGTAATGTTGTATGGGTCACATAATGCTTATGCATAGAGGATTGAGGTTAGTGTGTATTTGTGGTGTTGTGTTACTTTTGTGTTGGGGTAGATTCCTCCTTGAAATTCTTATGAGTGAACCCTTGGTTAGTCAGTCAATGAGTTGAAGCAGCTCAAGTTGTCGAACTATGATGCCTCTGCGAATTATATACGTAGGCAAGGCCATCGAGTGATGAGCTCCCGAGGCATTAGGTCGGGCCCTAGGACTGTTCTCCTGAGTCTTGTTTGAGATTTGTCATTTATTTCTGATAACGTAAAAACTACCATTGATTTATATAGCTTCTCTTAGTGATCATGTGCTAACTATCTTTGATCTGATGTGTGTGCCAAGTCATGTAGACCTTGCAGGTATAGGCATTGGGAGCAACGAATTGTCGATAAAATAGAATGCAAGAGGTATGTTAAGCTGACCTAAGTAAGTAGACTCTATTGCCAAAGTTAGTAAATCACTTCTATCATTTCTTGTAGCTTGTGTGATCATTGAATATATCTATAAGTAGTGAATTGTGCTGTTGTTATCTTGTTTTCGTTGTTAGTTGATTGTGAAGTAACCTCGCGTGCCCTAGATAACTAAGTGTAATAGTGTAAAGTAATGTGTTATGTGATTATGGTTAATGTTCTTGCATGTTCAACAGTGTTATTTAAAAAAAAAAATTATTTGCAATGTTTGTTCTCTGGGGTTTGCATGGCGGGCATTACATATCCCCCTAAATTCTATTGTTTAGATTATCACTTGTTTAACTACTCTTACGTGGGTTCCCCTGAGCACTTCCTCTTACCTAAGGCACCGGCGCCCATGAAGAGCCACTCTCCCTATGACCCCTAACATATCTCAAGCAGGCAAGGGTTGAACTAGCACATATAAAGCACATAACCAAAACCAGATACACGAGGCATTAACCATCTTGCAATTATTCTCAATCAAATGTCTCAACCAAACTGTTCAACCCTTCCTCACATAAAACCAAAAATTTCAAAGCCTAACCAAGGTGAAGATAACATTATAAAATAACAAGCCTCTGGAACAAGGATTACAAAATCAACAATAGGTTCCCACATCGATGGCAACGATAACCCAATCACGCAATTTCATAACTTAAGGTAAATGATTAACTCAATTACACAAAACACTCTAATTTGGAATCAATATGAAGAACACAAGTTAATAATCCTACGTCAAAATATTTAATTCTTAACAAAGTACACCCGATAAATATCTAAAAATACATTACACAATGATCTTACAATTTGACTCAAAAAAAACTTAAACATGATCAATGATTAACACAACAGAACGATCAACCAATGCACAAACTTAATACGGAAATTAGTCCACTCAATAAAGAAATCAATCCAACAATTCAATAGAGGCACTACTTTCACGTTTCACATAACTCTTTAACTTAACCACAAGATCTACTCCACACTTCTACATGTTTTATTGATACCCAAGAATACCATTGCACATATAGGTTCATACTCTTAAAAATACAAACTTATAAATGTATTTCTTATAGAAAGGGCCTAAATAATCTTTCATCAAATTATATCTAATTTTCCAATTTTCTCTGAATTGCTTGTTTACAAAATACTAACTCATATTAAATAAAAGTAATATATATATTTTTGTATTCCAATTTACACACCTTGCTGCATATATATTTAATTTTACACACATATATATACATATAATCATAAAATAATTTCCTATAAAGATACTTTTCTGCCAAAACTGCACGTGTATATATATATATATAGAATTTAAATTTAAATATACTAATTTAAAATGAAATAAGATTTAAATATGCATAATTAAAAAAAAATGAATTAAGATTTTAAAAATACATATTTAAAACGAATTTAAGATTTATTTATTTATTTTTATTTTTTTAAAAACAAAATTTAAATAACAATTAAAAAAAACAATTTTTAATTTAAAGAATAAGGGGAAATACCCCTAATAATGGTTGCGCGCAGTCCACGAACTGTCGCGACAGTCCTTTGGACTGCTGGTGACAGTCCTTTGGACTGTCGCAGGCCCAAAGGCTAGGCCGTGGGGTGGGTACGGCCAGGCCGACCCACCTCCCGGCGCGAACTCCCAGGGTCGTCCCTATCATGGGATTGGTCCAGACCAAATATATATATATATTATATAAATTAATAAAAATGAAACATCGAACTCATAAATATTTCAAAGCAATAAAGATTTCAATAAAAAAAATACAAAGATATATGTATAATAAATCCCTCTATATATATATATATATTTAATATATATATATATATATCAATGAATATATATAAATATAAAATTACCTAAACACAGATAATTCAATTTTTTGTATAAAATACAGAATCATCACATATTTAAAATACATATTAAAGATAATCATAAAAAATAGAATTTCAAATTTATTTAAAATACAAAGATTAATATTTCCTCAATAAACATATGAGTGAGCAATTGGAATTCGACAGAGTATTATTTTAGTTTGTTTGCAAAGCATTATTTCTAATCTCAACCTGGATTTTCTTTTCAAAGGAAAACCTATCTGTTTATTCATTTTCTAAACTCAAGAAAATCATTTAAATCTAAATCACAGACAGATTCCCCCTTTTTTTTATTTGCAACACAAATTCATTCAAATCATAATTTTTTGTTTACTTTGCAGATTCAGAGAATCAAGGATAGAGACGGGAACCTGGAGTCCTGCGCTTCTACGAATATATAAAGATGCCTGCTTGATTCTGATGACTTTGAAGAGCTCCCTATTCGTGCTTCCAAATCTCCTCTACAGAATTTCGTGCTCAAACTCAAACCGATTCTCAAAACCCCTCTCTTTTGCAACTTTTGTAACTAATATCTTCTGTATGTGTGTAACTCCCAAAATAAATTGTCCTTCCCTCACAAAAACTCTAAAAAATGAAAAATAAAAGAAAACAATTATTTAAAAGAAGGCTTTTTAATTAGATTTGTATTCTTATTTGTTCTCACAATCTTTTTTAGTTTTTTATTTGTTTTATTGTTTTAATTTCTATTTTTGCAACTTTACTTGCACATCACATTACCTATTTAATTTAAATAAATTATTTTAATAATTATCCTCCACCAGATAATTGATTAAAATAGTTAAAACACATTTAATATTTAATTATCAATTAATTGAAATATATGACTTTCAAAAATAATTAAATCATCTAAATATATAAAACAAGTTTAAATCTAACATTAAAACAACTATTACTTCCATCATTAAAATCGAATACACCACAATATAAAAAGTACCAACATTAATCAAAATACGACCAAAATACAAAACACAAAGCACAAATGACGACAATTACACGAAATGAACAATACCAATCAAACGAGACGATCTGACATCATGGGACGGGATGACTTCATCGTCACCTCTGTTTCAACATTTAACCGTTGGGTTATAGGTGCTCGCCCTGTCCTACCGAAGCAGGTGGAATCGAGACTTGTACCTACAAATCCTGCATATAAACAAAGTTGTGTGCATGTGCATACATATATATAAAATCAAAGCATTAAATCGAAGTACTGCATTGTGAGAAGGAATCGCAACATAGCAGGGCACTCGCGAATGAGTGATTCCATATTGTCCTTCATCACACCTATTCTAACAATTATAATATAACTAATAAAATAACATTTCTAAACTAACAATTCATCTCATGACATAATTCATTAAATCATTGCATCATAATATAATTCTGAAAATCAACTAATCTAACCAACCACAATGTCATATGAAATAATCAAATCCTCAAGTGTATAAGCATAATCACCAACAGCCTACTTAATGGCATAACAACATCATCAAATGTCTAACTATCCAATTCACACAATAACAGAACCGTCATAGTATCAAGGTATCAAACGAACGCATAGAAAAATAATAAATCCGAACAGTAAGAGGAGGGGTACTACATCCTCCCCCCCATAAAATTGGCTTACTCCTAGAAGTTGGTAAACAAGAGGAAATAAGGTTCCCCAATACAGGAGGCATCCTCACACACCAAGACAGTGAATTAATCACCATTAGAAACTAGAATCAAGCTCACACATAAGAGTAACAAATAATATTAATAAGTATTAGTAACATGAGGGTATTACAGGGGAACCCAATGGGTGCAAAGCACATTCCACCCAACCATGTGGGTTATAAATAACCCACCCCCCATGCTCAGAGGTGACAAGAAAGTAATCACGACCATGAATTCCAAAACTGACTCCAATAGAACAACATAGTTCAATAACTCAAATACAACATCAAGGATTACAAAGACATAACCACAACATCCAATAGACAACATAATAACATGAAGCCATGAAACTCATCACAATAATTAAGGCAATAACCATTAACAAGTAACCAAAGAATAATCATGAAGCATCTCCAAATGAAATTGAAATAATAAACAGAATACAATTCCAAAGGCAACAAGAAACAAGGCACATGAGTGTCTAGTGGAGTGTCATCGCATAGCCTACATGGGTTATCTTGGCCCTTCCTCCAAACTTAGGCACCAACCCCCATCTATGGATATTGTGGCCCTTCCTCCTACTTGAGGCATCGACACCATAGGGTAGCTCATGCAGAGCCGATAACCTCTTATGCGGATGAGGTTACAACTTTTTCGACCATGTCCTTCTCAGTCTATCATTAGTCTATGATAGCCCTAATGCATAGACGAGGTATCCAATATTTATTATCTTGTGTGTTTTACTACCCATCCCCCTAAATTCTATTATTAGGTTTTCACTTGTTACACTGCTCTTATTTGGGTTATCTTGAGCTCTTCCTCCTTTTGAGGTGCCAACCCCCATGAAGAGCCACTCTCCCAAAAGATCCCAAAAATAAACAAAACAAGGAAAGGGTTGTACCATCAAGAACAAAGCATATAATTCAAACCATAGACATCTGAGGCATTACCCATATCACTATAACACATAATCAAAACTCATCAATCCCGTACAACCCTTCCAAAATAATACTAATCAATTTCAACTCCAAGAGCACAACAAATGAGGATAAATATTGAACAATAAAAATTGCTCCTTTGGAATACTAAGGATCACAACCACCAAAATTTGAGTTCATAAGATCAACAAGGTTTCCACATTATAGAAGTCGAAATGATATCTCAAGGCAATAATGAAGTCAATCAGAATTAAGAACTAAAAACAACTTAATAACTTTCATCTAAGTTTAAAATAATTTTCATAATTACCTTACAAAACCTCTTTTTCCCTTTATAAAATTTCGCAATACAATTAAAATAAAAATCTCTAATTCCCAATAAAATCTATCTTTTCCATAATAATCACAATTATAATTTTTTTTTTAATACTACAATGAATTTCATATTTAACTCAAAAATTTCCAAATATTACATAAAATATAAAATTAATATATATATATATAATATATATATATAATATATCAATTTTAATAAAACAATTTAATTAATAAAATACACACACACACACACTATATATATATATAAAATAAAACAAAATAAAAACTCATGCTTAAAAGAAAGGTCGTTGGCCTTTAAAGTACTACACACAACAGTACTATTAACTGCTGCGTGCAACAATCATTAAGATTGTTGTGCACAGCATTACTGCTGACTACTGCGTGCAACAGTCATTAAGACCACTGCGCATAGTAGTCTGCAGGACTGTTGTGGTAGTACCAACCGCGACAAGGATATGAGGAGGGTACGGCTATGGCCATCCTTCCAACACTCCCCCAAAATTTTAATAAATAAAATTTGTTTAAACATAAATAAAATTTGAATAACAAATTTGTTTCCAATTTTTTTTATTTTTAAAATGCCAAAGACTATGGCGTGCACAAGTACAGCCTGTAATGACCCTCCATTTGTGTTGTCCTTGAGTTGAACGTTGACCCACTGTGAAGTTGAGTATTGATTGGTATGTTGTTTGGATTGTTTTTGTTTAATTGTTCCTTCTTGAGTCAAGTCGTGTTTTGTATTTGGGTTGATTATTGTTTTATTTGCAAATAGAAGGTTTAAGTTAATGAAATAAAGGTATAATTAAATTAAATAATAAAAATCATAAATGATATGATAGTTCAATAGGAGAAATTAAACTAGTAGATCAAGTATGTGAGAATTAAAAAAAAAAAAAAATGAAATTAAGAATTATATGATTAAAGTAAAGAAAATAAATTAAAACATACAAGTGCAAGTTGAGTTTGAGTCAAAACTAAAATAGTAGTTAAATCAATGAATTTTTTTTTTTAAAAAAGAGAAGATTCTCGGAATTGGAGGGAACAAAAGCAGTGGAGTATTAATTGCATTTGAGTGGAAGTTATCTAGGAGAGGATAGGTAGGCACATGGTAAGGGCATGCAAAAAGGTTGAAATAGTTTTGTAACTGTTCCATGGAAAAAAAGGCGACAATTCTGGATCATGTGGGAGTTGAGGGACAGAGAGAAGTGAACGAGTATGAGGGGTTTTTATTGGAACCGAAGGGAGATAGCTAAAAAGGGGGAATTTGGGGGAAAGGCTTCTTTGGTATTTTTCTGGTTTTAAAGTTTGTAGACAAAAGGGTTTTCAAAAAGATCGATGCTTTGGGAGAATAAAGAACTAATGATTATTCTGATTCTTGCTACAATTTACATCAAATTCAAGAAGTTAAATCAGGTTCCTCTGTGTTTTATTTTCTCTTTCTTCCTTTGGAATAAATGCAAGTGCCTATATGTATTTGAGTTTGGATTGAGCATTCAGTAAATACATTTTCAGTATAGTTTCAGTGCTACCAGCATAGTGTTATGTATTTTGTTGTGTAATCTTGTATTCTTTCAGGTTATAAAGATTGTAAATTTCTTGTAGCTTTCATGCTCATATAAAACTAGTTGTATTCCATACAATCAGCGCCAGATGACCTTGTATGTACCTTTCCTCAGAGCTGTAGTTCTTATTTAAATCTATAGGATTTGGTCTATGAATCATACGAGTATCGGCGGCACTTGAACATGTTAGGATGTATAGATTTAAATAACCTCCCTGATTCTATCGGAACCACACATAGTGCAGCACTTGAGCATCGAAGGTTGTAGAGGTTTTAAATAATCTCTCTGATTTCATTTTATCTAGACTCAGCCACAACATTTGAATATAAAAGGGAGTTTAAATGTTTAAATAATCGGCTCGATTCTGCGGACAGTTTATCGCAGTTGCAACACTTGAAAATAATAATATACAAAGAAAATAGATGGCGATACTTTCAAATTCCAATATTCACCTTCTAATATACTTCGCAACCTGTCACAGCTACAACATTTAGAGTTGAGGCAGTGTACAGAATTAAATAGCCTTCCTAAAACCTCTGGCAACCTGTCGCAGTTGCAACACTTGAACAGGATAGAAAGTTTATATATATATATTTCCTGGTTGATTCTACTGATAATCTATCGTAAATGCAGCACTTGAAATAAATATTGTCAATGTATTAATATAATAGAGAGCTTTTCATTGATCATGGTGAAGTTAATTTCAATAGATTGTTGTTGAGGCTTAAATAATCTCTATGATTCTGTTGTTAATCTGTCCCAGCTAAGAAAAAATGTGAGTATAGAAGGGTGCAGTTGTTTGAATGACCTCCCTGATGAGTATGGAACCTATCACAGCTGCAATGTTGGAAACATAGGAAGGTGCAAAAGATTAAAATAAACTCCCTGTAACCATTAGTAACCCGTCATAGCTGCAACACATGAATATAGGGGGGATTTGACTCTTACAACCGATTCAGGAGAATGCAATATATGTAATCATACTTTTTATTCTTTCGGCTAATCTCTAGCTTGCTCTTCTTTATTAGTTGTTCCCTGAATATAGTTTACATCTTATGTGATTAGTGACTTTTATCAGATAGTGGGTGCGGTGAAGACCAATGTTTCTGTATACCTGTAAAGCAAGATATTTTAAGCACTAGCGCAAATATCTCCATCTTTTTAGACTTTATGACTACTATGATATTTTAGTTAAGTGCACGACCTGTTTGCAAGCAGTTTCCTTATTTCGGTATTCTGCAATTTTTGTCGCTTCTTCTCCTTTAACTCTATATATTTATCAGATCATTAATACCATAGATATTATACTCTCCCTCGGTTATTTTGTTACGAGTGATTTTATTCAATCATGCTTACCTTATTGTTGTTAAATGAACTAGCGTAGCCTCCTCCTCCTAAGCTGTATATTTCGGTTTAGTATTTGTCTTCAGGTTAGAGAGAATAATTTAGGTGATATACGATAGAAATACCTGCCAGTGAGTGAGCGCAGTTATCTTTTCCTGATGTTTGCTGAATAATCTTGATCAAAGATCTAATTTTAATTACTGCCTATAACTTAAAAATTTCATTTTGAATCACGTTTTTCTCTCTCACCAGCGCAGTTTGTTGAGATAATGAATTCTTCTTAGGAATTCAGTAATTTCTTTGAAACTTTGTTATTTATCATAGTGTAACACATTTGATAAAATCTGCACTGGCTGAAAGTAAAACTTTGGGGCTTTCTGATTAAGGGAAATATACCGTATTTTAATACTATCTCTCATTAAACATTATTCAACCCTTAGATTGTGAATACTCCACCAAGAATTGGTAGTTCTCTCATACATTTCTTCATGCGCACAGTTCTGGTTGATCTGCGTCTTTATTCATGTTGTATTATGCATGCATTTAAAAGTATAGATCATATATGTATTACATAAATTACATCTGAAACAATCTATATTGAGTTATTAATGCATGTCGTGATGTTTACTTTACTTAGATATATATATATATATATATATATGTCTGCAAAATGTCTTTTTTTCAAGTTGATACGTTCTCATCTATGTATGAGTTCTAAGTGGCAGTTATTTTAATGATTTAATTAACTTTACTGTCAGTTGAAATATATATTTAGTGCAGTGGTCAAAGGGTTGTTATTATTTTTAATAAATACTCTTATTTGGGGTAAGACAACTTAAGTATTTGATTGCATGGCTTCTATTTAATTCTTAATGAAGTGGTGGAGAACAAGATACTTTGTCTTTAGAACGAATACTTTGCATGTATTATAGTGGCAATGTCTTTACTTGAAAATCATAAATTAAATAACTATTAGTTATTAGATATTTACAAAGATTCGGGCGTTAGTTAAGTGTAAGTTTACAAACAAAATAATAATAAGAGATAGATAAGGCTTAAGTATATGATTAGAATATAATTTTTGTTAGATTATATAATACATGTATTTCGCTAATATTTATATATTGATTGTGAACCTCTATTTGCTGGTTGTATTATTAAATTGAATGTTACCTCATGTATTGTGATGTTTGCGAATTGAGAGTGAACTTTGTTATTGTTCTAGTGGTAGAGATGATCATTTATAGAAGTTGTTCTTGATTGGATAGTTAATGTGAGTTGTCTTTAAAAGTAAGCTTTAAGGTTGTAATGTCAGATTGTTTCCCTGTGGTGAATTTTGTGTGTAATTTAGGAGTTTATGATGAATTTATTTATGGAGGTTGTTTTTGGATATAAGTTTGATGTTAATTTTGAGATCAAGTTTTGTTGCCATCTTGTTGGGAAACCCTTATTTTAGTGATTTATCAGTCTTCCAGAGAAAGGGAAAGATAGGTGTTGCTTTATTATTGGTCCTCACTTTTGGTTCTTTGTGAACTATTGTTCGTATGATCTATTTGATGATTGGGTTTAGCCTTGCACTTGAAAATAGTTTCGTTTTGAAGATTTTGTGTAGGATGGTGTATGCTTTGCTTAATGCAATTTATCATGTGACTTTATATGTTGTGCATGTGGGCTTACCCTGATAGTGTCTTTTGAGTTTTTTTTTTTTTTTATTGTTCATAAGGAGAGTGGTTTTCAATGGGGGCCGAGACCCGAAAGTGGTCTCAGGGTAACTCATTGGAAGTTTATTAATCAAGTGAAAATGATAATATTTATTTAGGGGTTTTGGATAGAATCACACATTAACAAGATATAAGTGAATGCCTCACTCATGGCTCAAGTGCTTGTATGGGCTTGAGATGAGTTGAGAAGGCATGGAATGGCGAAATCATTGTCTTGTCCTCATGAAAGATAATCGATGCCGCATTGGATTGCATGTGGGGCCGGGTTTCATAAGAGGTCACCAGGGTAACCCAAGTTAGGGGCCGAGACCTAGGAAGAATCGCCAGGGTAACCCATGCAACATTGCGATGACACTCTTCCTTTAACAACCATGTATGCTTTGTTTCCCTCTATGTTATTTTTGGGTCTCTGGAAGCACATGTCGGCATTTGTATGTTGATGCTTTATTGGTTATTCCTTTTGATGGGCACATCTTGTGTTGGTTATATCTTGTGTTGAGATTGCCTTATGTTATTGTGGTTCTTGTTGTGGAGTCTTGTATCCCTGTTTTGAATGATGGTTTAGTTGGGGCTCCTTCTTGTCATCTCTTAGCACGGGGGGTGGGCCTTAGGGTCCACGTGGTTGGGTGGAACGTGCTATGCACCCCATTGGGTCCCTAGTTATCGATGGAGAAGTGCGAAATTGTACCTAGCAGTGACTCTTGAGTTGATCCAGAGTTGAATCCAGTATTGCAGCTTTGTACTTCTTCATTTCAAATGTATCATACTATTTTATTGTATCTTTCCCATTCATGTTGGGAAACGACATTGTAATATTGTAACCCTTGATTAATGAGTTGATCATGTTCATATTATCTTATGATTACTGGTGTATACTTATTTTTCATGTGATGTAATTATGTTATTGTGAAAAGTAATGCAGTCAAGTAAACCCGAGGGATTGTTATGTGTAGTTCATGTTTAATTTCATATCATGTGATATATGATTATTATGATGTATGTTGGTATTAAAAAAAAATTGGTGTCATAAATGCTAGATGTTATGTATCCTTTGGGGTTGCTTGGTGGGGCATTACACAGCCCATGCACAAATTTTGATTTAACCAACATGACAGGAATATAAAATGAGTAAGTATATATATATATATATTATTGTATATATATAAATATTAATATATATATATTAATGTATATATATATCAATATATATATATATATATGTATATATATGTATAAATTTCTATAAGTCAAACTAGGTCTAAATTTTCTCTATGAAAGACAACAAAATATAACTTTCTCTATACAAAATTACTATTCAACCAATGATATAGTTAAATAAGAATATATATATATAAGGTATATATATATATTCAAATTAAAGCTATTTATTAAAACAAGAACAATATTATTCATAAAAAAATTATAACAGAAGCTACATAATGGTTTCTCAAATGACAATAATTTTCTCATGTTGGTTTGCTATCTAGTAATCATTAAATTTCTAACAAAAGTTTTCTTTTCTTTCAAATGATCAACCATATTTATTCATTTGTTTATTTATTTTCTTTGAAATAGAAACTGAAGAGAAGTAAGAGGAACCTGGAGTCCTGTGCCATTGATAATTTGAGGTATCTTGCTTGCTTCTAATAGCCTTTTCGAAGGGCTCTCGTTCCTTCTTCAAAATATACTCTCCAGAATACTATGCTCAATTTCAAATTTAATATTTTATTCAAAAAACTCTCTCCAGAATAATGCAAGCAAAAGAATGAAATAACTTTTTAGAGAACTTCAGAAGATCTTAAAAATTCAAAGACATTATTGTATTTTTTTCCTCTTATGTCCAAAATTTCCTGTGTATCCATACTCAAAATTATGCAATTAAATAAAAGATACCTCTTTTCCTTTTTGAAAACTCTAAAAATCCAATATAAAAAAAATTATCTATATTAAATCAAACTTTTCAGCCAACACTTAATTCTCATTTGTCCTTTTATCTTTTCTATTCTTTTATTTATTTATTTTTCCATTTATCAATACTTTTTGTTTTAATTTTGATTTTACAAGCTTTACTTGCAATGCACATAATTTTATTTATTTATTTTATTTATTTCATAATTAACCTCAACAAGATAATTTAATTAAATCAAAACACTAATCTTTAAATATCTAATTAATTCTACAGTAAAAACACATGGATTTTAAGAATAAAACTTTTAAATATTTTAATACAAATTAATCTAACATTATAATAAACATTTATTACCACCATTTGATTAGATAAATCACAACATATAAAATACCAACGTCAAATACATACGACAAGACACTCACACAAACCACAATAATAAAATACAGAAATGACAAAACAAGGACGCACAATACCATTCAATCAGGATGGTTTGACAACATGGGACGGGGGGACTTCCTTATCATCTCTATTTCAACATCATACTGTTGGGTCATTTGATGCTCGACCTATCTTGCCGAAGCAGGTGGAATGGAGACTCTGTACCTACAATCCCTGCACACAACAAGGTCGTGCACATGTATATATATATATAATCAAAGCATTACATTGTGAGAAGGAATTGCAGCGTAGTAGGGCACTCGCGAACGAGTGATGCACTACACTATCCTTTCATCACATCTATTCTAACAATTATAATATAAATGATGAAATAGCATTTCTAAACTAATAGATCATATCATAACATAATTTACTAAATCACTGCATCATAATATATTTCTAAAATCAACTAACATCACCAACCATAACGTCATATCAAATAACCATGTCCACTAATGGAATAAAATCACCACCAAAAATCTAACTATTCAAATGAAATAATAAAATAGTACTGTCATAGTATCAAAGTATCAAATCAAAGCATAGAAAATAATGAGTCCAACTAGAAAACAGGAGGGTTATTACATCCTCCCCCCCATGAATCTGGCTTACTCTTGGAAGCCAAAAAACAAGGGTAGGATTCCCTGATATGGGAAGCATCCTTCCATGTGGCTAAAGTCTCATCATTGGGATCCTACTGGACCCACACCTGCTCAATATCCTTGCCTCTAAGAATGAGTCTCCTGTGTTGCACCATGGCCACGGGTTCTAGAGCTAGCTACCTGTCCTCGACCTGTAGAGCATTACAATCAAGTATGTGAGTAACATCAGGAGAATATGATCTAAGGAGAGATACATGAAAAACATCATGAATCTATGACATACTAGGTGGCAAGGCTAGGTAGTAGGCAATAGAACCAATACACTCTAACACCTCAAACGGAGCCACAAAACAGGGCCCAAGCTTAGAACCCTTTCCATAACGAATAGGGCTCTTTTGAGGATGAACTCTGAGAAACACTCGATCACCAACTGCAAACTATTGATCAACTCTGTGGGCATTAGCATACTTCTTCTACCTATCTTGAGTTGCTACCAGATGCTCTTGGATGTGCGACACCTGTTGCTCCATTTCACGAAGCATCTCAGGTCCAAGAAGAACCTTGTCCTCTAATCGATCCTAGCTCAGAGGGGTACGACAAGGATGACCATACAAAGTCTAAAATGGAGCCATGCCAATCAAACTATGGTAGCCATTGTTATAGGAAAACTCAACCAAATGATACTCCCTCAAAAAATTCCTATCATCCCCAGTGCTATCATTTGCATGTCTATAAACAATATGGACAAACATAGCTACTTGCACTAAATTATAATATTGAGATTGAATTTCCTCTTGTGGGGAGAGAGTATAATTCTCCACAAAATCAACCACTCATAAATGCATGCACACTAACTTTTTCTGTAACTAAATCACAACGCTTTCCTATTTTTCCATCTTTTAAAGAATAGTGAACTTTCTTAAATATTTTGAAATCTACTAATTGTTGTCCAAAATCATGATCAACACTTTCATGCAAACAAATTCTTAAAAATGAAACATTTCCATAGTTAATGCATTGTCCAAAAATAAAAGAACTTAAATAAAATAATTTATCATTAGGTTTTTCACAAAACAAACCTGAAATAAACTCTCTTATTGCTTCAGGTGGCATATCAATACCACAATCCTGTATAATCAATTTAGTATGCAAGGTACAACGTATATATATAAAAACGTCATAAAAATAATGAAATTGATCATGTATTTTACAACAAGATATTCATTGCTTATTAATTTTTACATACTAGGGTTTACATTTTTCAAAAGACTTTTGACTTATTTTAATATTACCAAGTAACACTAAATCACTACAAAATTTTCTATAAAATTCAATTTGTGTTGTATCTAATAGTTGTTTTGGGTGAGGATCGCAAACTTTGGACCCCACTATTAATTTTAAAACATCTCTAGCATTAGATGAAACCCTAGTATTATCATTGCAATATTTTTAGATCAAAGATTTAATTTCAACATTCAATTTTATATCAGACCTCAGTAGTCATCCACTAAAACTCCAACATTGATTGATATGATTATTTTCTATACTTTCTCTTCTTTTTGCCACTCTTAGTAATGTTTTAGGATGTATTTTTAAAAATTCACTAATATTTCTTACCATTCTTTTACTCAAAGTTGCTTTATTAACTATAGTAGTTGTTATAGCTCTTCTTGCTGTGTTTTTATCTTTAGATCAACTATTTTTCCCAATAGATTGAATGACACTAGCAACAGTAGACATAACTTGTTTTAATGATTCATCTTTTCTTTTTGGTTTAACATAAAAGCCTAACATTTTCATTACTTTCCTCATTTTTTGCATTCTCATTAATTGCATCATTAGTTGACATTGAAATGCAATTTTTTTACGATAAAAGAATTTGGTGTATATTCTATTCACATGTGTTCTTATTTTCCTCCAAGAAATTTGACCAAGAAGATTATTGAAAACACCACTTCCAATTTTTTAAAAATTATTTTCATTAAATTCAACATCACATTCTAGATTTTCATCTTCATTTTCATCTTCATCTTCATTTACATTTACATTTTCATCTTTATTTTCATCAACAAAATGTTTTTCATTTTCATTTTCATTTCCATTTTCATCAAAAATACAGGTTTTGTTTTCATTTTCAAGAAAATGATCATTCTAATTTTCATTTGCAACAAAAGATTTTTCTTTTTTGTTTTCAAAAAATTCTATAAAATTTTCATCTCTCTGAATATCGTCAATGTTAACATCATTAAGTCCAGCATCTTGTAAAACTTCTACATACAAATTTACCATTTCACTAACATGTGGATTTGAAGATGTATCTAGATTTGTGCATATTGAAACATTCTCCATAGCATTCAAAGAGGGATTTGAAGACATAGTAGGACTTTTTTGTATAATCATATTCTTCTCCAAATTGACTCCTTGCAAATTAGCTTCATCTACAACCATGGTATCATCAATGTTTTCATCTTCAATAGTTATGGAATTGATTGCTCCACCATCATTCATTGATTTTATTCTCATTCTTCTTTCTCTTTTTCTTTGTCTCTCCTTCTCTCTATTTGCTTCAACTTCTTGAGGAGTCAATGTCTTCCTTCTCTTTTTACAAGCTTTATCTCCCATAATTATAAAATTCTCAAGCACAAATGAATGTTAATAGTGAAATACTTCAAAATATTCAACCCAAATTGGAAGTTGAATACCTATTAGGACAAAGTTCTTCCTCTTGTGTTCCTCAAAACAAGTAGAAAACTAGCACAATTCCACTTTAAAAATTGTTTTCTTCATGCCTCCTTTGAAAAAATCAATCCATATTGCAAATTGAAGACCTTTTGTTCCTCCAAAAAAGCACAAAAATAACACAATTCCACTTCAAAAATGGTGTAGATGATGCCTCGTTTTATAAAATCAACTAAAAATCAAATTCACCACCTGTAAATACAATAGCTCATAAAAAATAGTTTACTTTTACTACTCTCGGCCGTACATGTGAAGTTGCAGACTTCTTAGTAATTTTTTGCACTGTATTTAAATAAAAGAAATGAGATCCCATTTATAAAAATCGGGATCTCGTTCTATAATTGGGATCTCGTTCTTCGATATTGAATGTGGGGACCACTGGAAGGGAAACATGATCCTGTTTCCCTTCCAACAATCCAAATATTATAGACTAAGGAACATGATCTTGATTATAATACGGCATCCTGTTTATTAATAAATAGGATCCCATTTTATAATTGAGATTCCATTTTTTAAAATTTGAATTTTTATTTGCTTTGTGGTTGGATTTTTTCCTAGGAATTTGGTTTCAGGAAAAGCATTGGAAATCTGAGCCTAGGCCTTCAACTTGGTTTGACCTGCAAGTTGAAGGTCCTAACAATGTCAAAGAAAAATACCAACTTTGGACATATGGCTAATGACTTTTTTTGCAAACTTTTTTTATGAAATTAAAACCCATTTTAGATAAGACAATGCAAATTATAAATATGTAACTTGTTTTGCAATTGGATTATTTTTTCTATTTTTCAATTAATTTCTAATAAAATTGATTCATAAACTTTAAATATCAGGGTTTTTTACTATTTTAATAAATTTTGATCAACATAACATTTTGACAAACAGATTGCATGAGAACAAACTTCAAACAATTCTTTTCAATTTTTTTTTAAAAAATGTTAAGTTTAAGTCATCTTATGCATGTTGTACACGATGATTTTTCAAAACGACAAATCTTCCTAATAAAAAATTAACAAAAAAAAATTTAATAAAAAATTAAAAAAAATATCAAGAACAAGCTTCAGTGAGTCACAAATATTTTTCCAAACAGATTTAGAAAAATACGATAATTTAAGTCAAAATATGGATGTCATACACTTGCATGGTATGGTAAAAAAAAGTGACTTCTAAATAGTGGTTTTTAGAAACGCCTATTGAAACTCAATTTGTACAATTTGGGCATTGAAATAAATTACATATTTGGAAACTAGACTCTGAGCACTGGGTGTTGTCATAATAGTGGTTTACAATTCCTGAGAGGAACAAATTTTAGCTGAAATCACATATTTTTAGAAAATATAATGATTTAAGCCTTAAAAAGTTCCATTTTAAGGATTACAATTGAAGAGGGTTTGATCAAATCACCTTAGATCAAACCCCCTTAGATAGAACCTCGCTAGTTTTAAACCATACCTATAAATGCGTCTCCTTTACACCTATCAAAATGCTGATAAAAAATCACTTTTGATTTAGATTTTGGGGGATCAAATGAATTCATTTAAAATTAATTTCAAATGATTATGGTATTCCTCAGAACAAGCTATCCAATGAATAAAATTTTAATATGTTTTGGTTTTGTTACGTATTTGTTTTTTAAGTTTTATTAAACATAGTTTTTTCATCGAAAATGAATTTCTTTGTTCTTCACATGTGGAAAAATAGAAGATCACCAAAAAAATTGAAAAATATGAGTGCACTAGATATTGAAGTCCTTGATCCAACAAAATAAAAAATAAAAATTTTGACATATACAAAAAAAGTTACACGTTATACTCCGTGTGTCTGAATTGTAATTCGTTTGACTTTGAAACTTGATTAAGGAAAAAATATTCAATAAAAAACTATCTAACCAAGTGGAAGCACTAGATATTAGAGTTACAAATCTAAATTTGAAAGAATTAGAATTTTATCCTTCATGGAAAATAAGTTATGCATTATACGGTGTGTGTCACTTTTTAAAAATGTTGTTTTCTAAAAAAAATCTATTTTCATGGGAGATGGAAAAAGAAGTGCAATTTGATTCCAAAAATTTTGAAAAAAAAAATTTTTAGAATCTATAGACAAAATTTGATGAGACTTTAGTTTGCACCATCTTCAAATTCCTCATAGTTTAGCTGCTATAGGTGCCCGAATGTGAAGATTTAGTTAAAAATAATAATTTTAGTGTCCAGTTTGGCCAAAAATTGTAAATCACTATTATGGGATCACCCCACTACATTTTATGATCAGTGACTTTTTTAAAGATTTCATCTCTAAGTGCTTCAAATTTTAAGGTCAAATTTTTCAAATTCTGAAATTAGGAAAAACACTTCCACTTTTTGGCCAAAAAGTGGACTCAACTTCTTGCACACACCCTATGTCAAAAATCTCTTAAGATATTACTAAAGCGCTAGTCTTTTAAGCAGTAGATGAGATGAAAGGTGTAATGAAGTTACCAAGGGTGAAGTCAATTTAGATGACGGTGCCCACACCATCATCGCCTTGGAGAAGAGTGACGCGTGAATAGACGCTTGGTATTTGCTTGGGGAGCAGATCATGGTCCTTCACTATTGCTTTCCAAAGTCTTGTAGCTTCCACTAGAGAATCTATTTCTATAGTTATGCTTGTTGCTACCATTTTTTCTTTGATTTCTTCACTTGTATTTGCCTCTTTTCTCTAAACTTCTATGTTGTTGCCACCATTTTATTTTGCATGGGTTGGTCAAAGTCTACAACAAGAACATGTTACTTTGTCACCTCCACAAATAAACCATTTTTTATATTTACCACTACCAATGAATGTGAATGTTGTTTCTCTCTGGCTCATTATACAAGTCTTTATTACACAAGAGATGCAGAGCACCCAAGTTTCTATCAAAAAGTGCAAAAATAGTCTTATTTTGATTTGTTGTGTCTGCTATGTTTTAGCAACAATGTTGACATTATAAAACCATATTAGTAATTTTGAAATTTGTTCGATGGTGACATGTAATATTATAAACGAATTGCATAATATGTTAGACAATCTATTGATAGATCTAATCAAGGATACTTATAAGTTCACGATATAATAAATTTACTTGAAATGAGAACAATGGCATGGGTACATTGGGTCACATCATCATTTGTAGCATGTTCATCTAGTATTGCATAAAAAAAAAAGTCATGCTTTTATGTAGGTCTATATTGATCTTTGATATTTGGAAAAGTGGGAAGCATCAATGAGAGATGGAATATTTTATGATTTTGTAAAGCATGAAATATTTTATGATTTCGTAATTTGTTACATATTAATTTTTTTTATATGCATTTACAATTTTTGTGAAAATTTAAAAAGATAAGACTTAAATGAATGTGAAATCGATTAGAAATTTAAAGGTTTATAATATTAGAAATCATACAAAACTTAAGATAGGACTTCTAATATACAATCAATTTATTTCTTCCCGGTGTTCACTTATGTATCCATAAATCATTGCAGTCATCTCTATATGACCTAGGTCAAGATAACTTGTGTGTGCTCAATAATCAAATGATTTCATTACCCTAAACAAAACATGAGACCATCATTCACCTAGATCATTGTTAAATTTTTTCCAATATTATAGTTCAAGACATCATGGTGATGAAGACCTAAGTTTGACCAAGACTGTAGTACCCCTCCGTTTATGTTTATGCTTTCTGCTGTTATGTTTCACACTGTTAGACTATGATACCTTGTTTGGATATTTTGATCGCTGGTTTTGAGCAATAGTGGATTTATTCTATGACATGATGATACATTGTTTGGTGATTATTGATTTCAGACATGTTTTGATATAGTTTAGATGTTTACTTTCAGTTGATTATTGCTATGTACATGCTATAATGGACTAACAGTTATTTATTTTGTCAGTTTGTTGTGACGTGTATTGGTGTGGAGAACGGAATCACATCACTTGCTTGTGAGTGTCGTGTGATATCTGTGATTTTCTCTACACGGTGTGTCTGTTTAAGGCTTTATTATGTATATATTTGTATGCTCGTTATTTGCTTGATTGCAGGTACATGACACCGACTCCACTTGGGTACTCAGGTCTAAGCTTGTCAAGACTCAATGGATACGTTGATCGGGAGATAGTAGTTTGGTTTACCCTAGTCTAGTCTATAATCCTGGTCTTAGTACATCGTTTGTTTTTAGTTTGAGTCATAGGTTGTATTGTCATTTTTTGTTTGGATAAATTGTTGGAAAGGTAAATTTGGTTAATTTTTAATGATAGTTTATTATGTTTTAAATTATTGGTATTTAAATTAATGTTTAAATGTAGAAGAAATCAGTTGCTTGATAATTTAATTCATTAATTAGCTTATTTGGTTAAATGGTTGATCTTAAAAGATTAAAATAATTTAATTAAATTAATTAATTAATTAAATTAAATTATTAATTAAATTAAATTATTAAGTGTGTAAACTATATTGTATTTGAAAATTAGAAAATAAAAATAAAAATAAATGCATGTGAATTGAAATTTAGTTTTAAAATTTAAATTAAATAAATTATTGCATGCAAACTTGAAAATGGGAAATTGTCGAGAAGTGGTGCGGAAGATATTTTACAACCACTTCTCGACATGTGTGTGAGTGCAATAATTGCTTACGGTTGTTGAAAATTTGTTACGGAGGATAATTTGGATCTCGGGGAAAATTACACAGGTTGTCTTTTTCATTCACGGGAAATTGGTTTTTGGGCTCTGTAAAATTCTTGGTTTATGCTTTTTGATACTCTGTTGCAAATTTGTGGAAGATCTTTGGTTTTATGGTTCTTATTTGGAATTGCATCTCGGGAAGAAATTGGAAGCTTCAGGAAACAAAGGCAACAAAAGCTTTTCTTCACCAGTAAGCAAAGGAAATCAGTTAATCCTCTTGTAAATTTTTTTTATTTGCTTGGGAAAGGAAAGCTTCTGTAGATATTTTGTTGTGCGAATTTTGACGGCTTCAGAAAGCTTCTGTAGAAAACTCTCTGTTGAAAGTAATTTATTTTGTGAAGGGAATTTAATTGTTTGAGGAATTTAATTGGATTGGAATTAAAAAAAAAATTGTTCGTGTAATCTGTGAAACCTTGAAGAAGTTTGTAAGGTTTTCCCCAATTTCTTCACTATAAAATCCTCTTAAAATTTATTTTATTCTTTATTTAAATCCCTGTATGAAATTAATAATCTTCATATATAAATTCGATTGTGAAATATTACATTGAAATTATTGTTGAAAATTTCTTATTGGGTATATTTTTTTTAGAAAATATATTTATATTTGTCATTTTATTTCCGTCTGTATGGAATTACGATTTTGAATTAAAAAAAAATGTTTATTGTTATAGAATAATCGCTGTACACGATTTTTATTTTGCTAGAAGTTTTTTATAAAAAAATTATATATTGTTGGGGGTCGCGAGGGTTACTGTCCCCCACAGCTGACTCCCAACAAGGAGGCGCTGTGGAGGGCAGCGCTTAGCGCTGCCATCCACAACCAAACCCTGTGGGGAGGGCTGTGGAGAAAACCCCACCCACGGGAGCCGTAGCTGTGAGGTCGCGGCTGGGTAAGGGCTATGTTACAGCCAATAAACCCTGTTTCATGTATTTTGTTTGTAATGTATAACAAAAAAAAAATGAATTCCTTAATTATAAATTCAGATTTCTTGTATGCCTGCGAATTTTGAAATTAACATTAAATAATATTTTATATATATATATATATGTATGTATGTATATGTGTATGTATTTTTATTGGGTAAATAAATATAATTCTTTGTTATATATTTAACAAATATATATATATATATATATATAGAATAATAATTGTTAAGGTTTTTAGAGAAAAGAAGAGTAATTATAATACTTTGAATATAAATATATATTCTTTAAATTAAGTTGTATGTGAGAATTTGTCAAAATCAGAAAGATAGATTAAATAAAGTAGTTATTTTTCTTGATTATTAAAAATAGATATTTTATTAAAATGATTTATAAATATGTTGTCTTCAAACTGTTGCATATGGATTTAGTATATCCAAATGATAGACATGTATTGTTTTTTTTTTTAATTGTTTAAATTTTTGTGATTGGACAAAATGGGAAAGTCTCTATTGATCAAGTCTTCCAGACCAACTGTTAAATGGGGATTGTGAATGTTAAGTTAAATTCTTATGTTAACTAAGGATGTGTACATGGCTTTGCTTGGTGGTTTAACACCCATTTTATGAACATTGATTGTTGTTTATTTTATCGTGATTGGTCTTTTATATTGATTTTGGTTATATGTACACTTTGTAGACCTTAGTCAGAGAACATAGATTTACATGTTATGTTTAGGGGAGTGGCTATTTGTAAGGGCCGACACACAAAGTGGTGTCAAGGTAACTTACAAATAGTTAGTAAGTCAGTGAAAACTAAAGAACACAGTAGTTAGATTAAAACACTTAACAAGATGTATATGCCTCGCTTATGACTCTTGAGCTACTACAGTCGTGAGTATAAGATGAGAATGCCTGAAATGGAAAATCGGTGTCTTGTTTCTTCAAAAGACATTCAATTCCACAATAGTATGCAATAGGGGTCGGGTTTTGTAAGAGGTTACCAGGGTAACCCAAGGATTGGGGGCCGGAACCTAGGAAGAAACACCAGGGTAACCTTTGCAACATTGTGATAACACTCCACCTAGAATAACAGTTAACCTTGTACTTGTAAAACATTCAATTGTCAAAATCTGGAAGCAATGTAACCAATAGTCTGTTATGTACTAGTGTCTAGGGTTAGTAGATTAGGTCTAGGTAACCTTATTACTATCTCCTAGCACAGGGGGTGGACCTACAAGTACCACATGGTTGGGTGGAACGTGCACCTTACTCTGTTGGGTCCCCAGTTTTGTGATCATGGCATCGAGAGCTTCATGGATGGAGAGCTCATACTTGGAAATTTATGTGTATTTCAACATTGTAATTTTGTAAATTATGTATTTGAAAACATCCCTCAATTGTATATGAGGTGATTATTTGTAAAATGTAACTATTATTTGAACGACCTCATCAGATGGATGAGCATTGTAATATCCTGTCAAATGCAATGTATGGAAAAACATGTTCATACTTTATGTTATTATGAATGGTATTCAAATGTAATGCAATGTTTATCTTTAAATGTATATGTTATTAATTAATATGTGCAATGCGAAATACTTAAGTCACTTATGGAAACTCAAAGTAGTGTAACATCTAGTAACTTAACGAATGTATGCAACTAATTAACTTATTAATTAAACTTTAAAAAAAAAATTATTACAATTTTAAACACAATTGCAACATTCTTAGGTTATTAAGACGGGGCATTACAAATTGGTATCAGAGCAAAGGTTACAAGCACTGGACGCTATGCGTAATCACGAGCCCATTAGGTTGACCTAGTACGTAGTGTCGCAACTGTTAGCCTTGGTTGAATAGTATCTAAGACTCGTTATTGTTATGTGTAGGAACATGCCTAGGCGAGAAGGAAGAGGTCATGGTAGAGGTCGAGGTGGAGGCCGAGGGCCAATCCCTCAGGTTACTCCCCCTCCTAGCCCTCATCACAGTGATCAGGCAGAACAGTTAGGTCAGAGAAATGAGGGACAGAATCCTGAACAGTTAGCAGTAGAGGGTTCTCAGATACGTCCACTATTAGAGGAGGTCCTAGCTCGTCTTGGACCTAGATAGGTAGATGAGCAGGAGGTTGTCAGAGAGAGAGATAGATCTCCTAGGAGAGTAGATGACACAGTACATCAAGATTCTATCATTGCAGGTCACATGAGGGATTTACTGAGAGCACGCCCTCCTACCTTTGATGGTACTGGAGGTGGCTTAGAGGCTGAGACTTGGCTACTAGATTTGGTTAGATGCTTTGCCATGCACCCTTACGGTAGCAATACCCGTGCCAAATGCACTATTATGCACTTGAGAGGATTCACCTCTACTTGGTGGCACTTAGAGGAGCAGAAGCTCCACTTGGATATTGGTTATGTGTCTTGGGAGATGTTTCTCGAGAGGTTTAGAGCACGGTTCCTGTCGAAACACTGGAGGCAGCGTAGGGCTGACGAGTTCCATGATCTATGTCAGTTAGCTCTTTCTGTTGAGCAATATGAATGTAGGTTCTATGAACTCAAGCAGTATGCTAGTATTGGCGATGATGAGCCTATGCTAGTACAGCACTTTATCAGGGGTTTAAATGCCCATATCAGTGGTGGTGTTCGAGTCTTTGAGCCAAAGACTATGGAAGTTGCGCTGGAAAAGGCTCGCATAGTAGAGGAGAACCTTATTATGGCTTTAGGTGGGTGCACAGGAGTGCAGATTGGGAGTGCTCCTGCAGCAGGTTTCAGTCCACGGGGTGGACAGGCACAGATAGGTGGTTCTTCCAAGAACCAACAGACACCCACAAAGGGTGGGCAGCAACAACAACAACGAACACCTCAAAAGAAAAATAACCCTCAACCACAACAACAAAATAGTCCTCAAATAGGAAAGGGTCACAATTGGTGGTGCAACAAGCGCAATAGGTAGGATCAGCCTATGCAGAGTGCTCAGTCTACTGTCAGTAGGGGTAGTTTTCAGCAGTCCAATGCACCTTCGGGTGGCAGAGGATTCGGTAGAGGCATAGGTACAGGATGTTATTCTTGTGGACAGCAGGGACACATAGCTAGGCAGTGTTCGATGAGAGGTTCTACTAGTTATGGGCCTCGACCTACAGCTTCAGAGCCTACAATGGGTGATGCAGGACGATCACATACAGTATATGCAGCGGTTAATGACCGCCAAGCCGATCACCAGAACACAGTGGTCGAGACTTCAGGTAAGTTACATGGTGTTAGTCTTTTCCATTCTTTTTGATTCAGGAGCCACTGAATCCTTTATTTCACCAACCATTGTTGACCATTGTGGTCTTGTGGTGGTAAAGCAAGGTGGTAAGTGGCAAGTTGAATTCGGCTTAGGGGTGAAAGTAGTAGTAGAAAACTTAGTACATAACTATGAACTTAAAATTGGTACATTAACTACCTTAGTAGATTTATATGTTACACCCTTAGGATCGTATGACATAGTCTTAGGTATGAATTGGTTAGCATCTTATCATGCTGTAATTGACTGTCGACTTAAGATAGTTAGTTGTATTGATGATTTAGGTGCGAAAGTGGAAATCGTAGGTATTCAAAGACCTATCTCTTTGTGGATGATATCTGCTATGCAATTAAAGAGATGTCTTCGTCAGGGATGTCAACTGTTTGCAACAACAGTTACTAATTTGGAAGAGGGTGAGAGTCGAGAGGTATCTCTTGATGATCATCCTATTCTTAGGGAATTTGTGGATGTGTTTCCCGATGACATTCCTGGAATGCCACCGAAGAGGGATATTGACTTTAGAGTTGACCTAGTTCCTGGAGCGAGCCTATATCTAGAGCTCCTTATAGAATGACGACTCAGGAGTTAGAGGAACTTCGTATCCAGTTAGAGGAATTATTAGAAAAGGGTTTTATTCTTCCAAGTGTTTCCCCTTGGGGAGCACCTGTCATCTTCGTAAAGAAGGACAGGATCTCTTAGGCTGTGCATTGACTATCATCAATTGAACAAGGTTACGATTAAGAATCATTATCCTTTGCCTAGAATTGATGATCTTTTTGATCAAATTAAGGGAACTAATGTGTTCTCTAAAATTGATTTGAAATCCGGTTAGCATCAATTGCGTATAGCTGAAGCAGACATTCATAAAACTGCTTTTCGAACTCGTTATGGGCACTACGAATTCACAGTAGTACCATTTGGGTTAACGAACGCACCTTCAATATTTATGAGTCTAATGAATGGTGTTTTTCATACATACCTTGATCGCTTTGTCCTGGTATTTCTCGATGATATTTTAGTTTATTCGAGAAACATGAAGGAACATGAAGAACACTTGAGACAAGTATTTCAATGTTTAAGGGAAAATCAATTGTATGCAAACCTGAAGAAGTGTGACTTCTTTCAAACTGAAATAAAATACCTTGGACATGTGATATCTGGAAAAGGTATCGTTGTGGATCCTTCAAAGATCCAAGCTATTGTAGATTGGCCGCACCTACTAATGTAGGTGAAGTTCATAGTTTTATGGGTCTAGCTGGTTACTATAGACGATTTGTAGAGGGATTTTCTAGAATCGGTCATCCTATTACTTCTCTTCAAAGGAAAGGGAAGAAGTTTGTTTGGATAGAACAGTGTCAGTTGGCTTTTCAGACTCTTAAAGAAAAGTTAACTAATGCACCTATATTGATTGTTCCTGATCCTACTAAGGATTTTGTAGTATGTGCGGATGCATCCTTAGAGGGTTTGGGAGCAGTTTTGATGCAAGATGGGCGTGTAGTTGCTTATGAGTCTCACAAACTCAAAGATCATGAATTAAACTATCCTACTCATGATCTAGAACTAGTCGCGGTAGTGCATGCATTAGTTCGTTGGAGGCATTTCTTATTAGGTCATCATTTCGAACTTCATACAGATCACCATAGTTTTCAATACATCTTTATGCAACCTAACTTGAATGCTAGGTAGAGACGGTGGATGGAGTTCTTGTGTGAGTACGATTTTGAAGTGAAATATGTTCAAGGAAAAGAGAACGTAGTGGCTAACGCTCTTAGCCGACGTCGACATGAGATCTCTGCTACTACTCTTGAAGTAGATTTGAGAGGTCAAATAGTAGCTGCACTTCCTACTGATAGATTATATTAGGAAGTGAGGTTGGAGATTGAATCTGGTAGACCTTTAGAGGGTCGATTTGTAGGGTATGTCTTAGAATAAGATGGTATATTATGGCACTTAGGTCATATTTATGTACCACATGTTGAGAGTCTTCGTACATTAATTATGACTGAAGCTCATCGAGCTCCATATTCAGCTCATCCAGGAGTCAAGAAAATGCATGTTGATCTTCAACAATTGTATTTCTAGCCTGGTATGAAACGTGATATTGCTGATTATGTATCGAGATGTCTTGAATGCCAGCGAGTTAAAGTTGAGCATCAACATCCTACTGGATTATTGCGGCCACATCTTATTCCCGAATGGAAATGGGATATTATATCCATTGACTTTATTGTAGGGTTACCTACGTCATCACGTCGACATGATGCCATTATGGTAACTATTGACCATTTGACTAAAGTAGCTCACTTTTCACCTGTACGATCGTCATACAACGCTTCATCCGTAGCTAGGATATTCATGGAGGACATCGTTAGATTACATGGGATTCCTCGTAGGATTATATCGGATAGAGATCCTATATTTACTTCAACCCTATGGACTTCATTACAACATGTGTTAGGTACATAGTTGAACTTTAGTTCAGCGTATCATCCTCAAACCGATGGACAAACTGAAAGAGTTAACCAAATATTAGAGGATATGCTTAGGATGTACGTAATGGACCAACAGTCTCGTTGGGAGGATTACTTGTACTTAGTAGAATTTTCTTACAACAATGGATATCAGAGTTCCATAGGTATGCCACCATTTCAGGCATTATATGGTCGTCCTTGTCGAACTCCTTTGAGTTGGGATCGACTAGAGGATAGGGTGCTACTTGGACCTGAGATGCTTCGTGACATGGAGCAACAGGTTGACCGTATTAGAGAGCATTTGATAGCAGCCCAGGATAGGCAAAAGAAATATGCCGATGCGCATAGGATCGATCAACAGTTTGTTGTTGGTGATAGAGTGTTTCTTTGAGTGTGACCGCGAAAGAGTCCAATCCGTTACGGAAAAGGCTCTAAGCTTGTGCCTCGTTTCGTAGGACCATTCAAGATTTTAGAGAGAATTGGTCCCGTGGCATATCGACTCACCTTACCACCCAGTTTGTCTTGTATTCATGATGTTTTTCATGTATCAGTTCTTAGACCATATCATCCTGACATATCTCATGTACTTGATTGGAATGCGTTACAGGTAGAGGACGGGCAACTGGCTTTGGAGCCCATGGCCATTCTACAACACCGGATGCTCGGTCTCAGGGGTCGAGACGTTGATCAGGTGAGGGTCCAATAGGATCCTAGCTACGAGGCTTCAGCTACTTGGGAGGATGCGACAAGCATGAGGGAACTTTATCCCTATTTGTTCGTAGGCTTTCAGGAGCAAACCTGATCCTAGGGGGGGAGGATGTAGTACCCCTCCATTTATGTTTATGCTTTATGCTATTATGTTTCACACTGTTAGACTATGATACCTTGTTTGGATATTTTGATCGCTAGTTTTGAGCGATAGTGGATTTATTCTATGACATGATGATACATTGTTTGGTGATTATTGATTTCAGACATGTTTTGATATAGTTTAGATGTTTACTTTCAGTTGATTATTGCTATGTATATGCTATAATGGACTAACAGTTATTTATTTTGTCAGTTTGATGTGACGTGTATTGGTGCGGAGAACGGAATCGCATCACTTGCTTGTGAGTGCCCTGTGATATCTGTGATTTTCTCCACATGATGTGTTTGTTTAATGCTTTATTCTATATATTTGTATGCTCATTATTTGCTTGATTGTAGGAATTGCAGGTACATGACACCGACTCCACCTGGGTACTCAGGTCTAAGCGTGTCAAGACTCAACAGATACGTTGATCGGGAGATAGTAGTTTGGTTTACCCTAGTCTAGTCTATAATCCTGGTCTTAGTACATCGTTTGTTTTTAGTTTGAGTCATAGGTTGTATTGTCATTTTCTGTTTGGATAAATTGTTGGAAAGGTAAATTTGGTTAATTTTTAATGATAGTTTATTGTGTTTTAAATTATTGGTATTTAAATTAATGTTTAAATGCGGAAGAAATCAGTTGCTTGATAATTTAATTCATTAATTAGCTTATTTGGTTAAATGGTTGATCTTAAACGATTAAACTAATTTAATTAAATTAATTAATTAATTAAATTAAATTATTAAGTGTGTAAACTATATTGTATTTGAAAATTAGAAAATAAAAATAAAAATAAATGCATGTGAATTGAAATTTAGTTTTAAAATTTAAATTAAATAAATTATTTCATGCAAACTTGAAAATGGGAAATTGCTGAGAAGTGGTGCGGAAGATATTTTACAACCACTTCTCGACATGTGTGTGAGTGCAATAATTGCTTACGGTTGTTGAAAATTTGTTACGGAGGATAATTTGGATCTCGGGGAAAATTACACAGGTTGTCTTTTTCATTCACGGGAAATTGGTTTTTGGGCTCTGTAAAATTCTTGGTTTATGCTTTTTGATACTCTGTTGCAAATTTGTGGAAGATCTTTGGTTTTATGGTTCTTATTTGGAATTGCATCTCAGGAAGAAATTAGAAGCTTCAGGAAACAAAGGCAACAGAAGCTTTTCTTCACCAGTAAGCAAAGGAAATCAGTTAATCCTCTTGTAAAAAAATTTTATTTGCTTGGGAAAGGAAAGCTTCTGTAGATATTTTGTTGTGCGAATTTTGTCGGCTTCAGAAAGCTTCTGTAGAAAACTCTCTGTTGAAAGTAATTTATTTTGTGAAGGGAATTTAATTGTTTGAGGAATTTAATTGGATTGGAATTAAAAAAAAAAAAAAATCGTGTAATCTGTGAAACCTTGAAGAAGTTTGTAAGGTTTTCCCCAATTTCTTCACTATAAAATCCTCTTAAAATTTATTTTATTCTTTATTTAAATCCTTGTATGAAATTAATAATCTTCATATATAAATTCGATTGTGAAATATTACATTGAAATTGTTGTTGAAAATTTCTTATTGGGTATATTTTTTTTAGAAAACATATTTATATTTGTCATTTTATTTCCATCTGTACGGAATTACGATTTTGAATTAAAAAAAAATGTTTATTGTTCTAGAATAATCGTTGTACGCAGTTTTTATTTCGTTGGAAGTTTTTTATAAAAAAATTATATATTGTTGGGGGTCGCGGGGGTTATTGTCCCCCACAGCCAATGCCCAACAGGGAGGCGCTGTGGAGGGCAACGCTTAGCGCTGTCGTCCACAGCCAAACCCTATGGGGAGGGCTGTGGAGACAGCCCCACCCACAGCAGCCATGGTCGTGAGGCCGCGGCTGGGTAAGGGCTGTGTTACAGCCAATAAACCCTGTTTCATGTATTTTGTTTGTAATGTATAACAAAAAAAAAATGAATTCCTTAATTCTAAATTCAGATTTCTTGTATGCCTGCAAATTTTGAAATTAACATTAAATAATATTATATATATATATGTATGTATATGTGTATGTATTTTTATTCGGTAAATAAATATAATTCTTTGTTATATATATTTAACAGATATATATATAGAGAATAATAATTGTTAAGGTTTTTAGAGAAAAGAAGAGTAATTATAATACTTTGAATATAAATATATATTCTTTAAATTAAGTTGTATGTGAGAATTTGTCAAAATCAGAAAGATAGATTAAATAAAGTAGTTATTTTTCTTGATTATTAAAAATAGATATTTTATTAAAATGATTTATAAATATGTTGTCTTCAAACTGTTGCATATGGATTTAGTATATCCAAATGATAGACATGTATTGTTTTTTTTTTAATTGTTTAAATTTTTGTGATTGGACAAAATGGGAAAGTCTCTATTGATCAAGTCTTCCAGACCAACTGTTAAATGGGGATTGTGAATGTTAAGTTAAATTCTTATGTTAACTAAGGATGTGTACATGGCTTTGCTTGGTGGTTTAACACCTGTGTTATGAACATTGATTGTTGTTCGTTTTATTGTGATTGGTCTTTTATATTGATTTTGGTTATATGTACACTTTGTAGACCTTAGTCAGAGAACATAGATTTACATGTTATGTTTAGGGGAGTGGCTATTTGTAAGCGCTGACACACAAAGTGGTGTATGGGTAACTTACAAATAGTTAGTAAGTCAGTGAAAACTAAAGAACATAGTAGTTAGATTAAAACACTTAACAAAATGTACATGCCTCGCTTATGACTCTTGAGCTACTACAGTCATGAGTATAAGATGAGAAGGCCTGAAATGGCAAATCGGTGTCTTGTTTCTTCAAAAGATATTTGATTCCACAATAGTATGCAATAGGGGCCGAGTTTCGTAAGAGGTTACCAGGGTAACCCAAGGATTGGGGGCCGGAACCTAGGAAGAAACACCAGGGTAACCTTTGCAACGTTGTGATGACACTCTACCTAGAATAACAGTTAACCTTGTACTTGTAAAACATTCAATTGTCAAAATTTGGAAGCAATGTAACCAATAGTCTGTTATATACTAGTGTCTAGGGTTAGTAGATTAGGTCTAGGTAACCTTATTACTATCTCCTAGCACGGGGGGTGCACCTATGGGTACCACATGGTTGGGTGGAACGTGCACCTTACTCCGTTGGGTCCCCAGTTTTGTGATCATGGCATTGAGAGCTTCATGGATGGAGAGCTCGTACTTGGAAACTTATGTGTATTTCAACATTGTAATTTTGTAAATTATGTATTTGAAAACATCCCTCAATTGTATATGAGGTGATTATTTGTAAAATTTAACTATTATTTGAACTACCTCATCAGATGGATGAGCATTGTAATATCTTATCAAATGCAATGTATGGAAAAACATGTTCGTACTTTATGTTATTATGAATGGTATTCAAATGTAATGCAATGTTTATCTTTAAATGTATATGTTATTAATTAATATGTGCAATGCAAAATACTTAAGTCACTTATGGAAACTCAAAGTAGTGTAACATCTAGTAACTTAACGAATGTATGCAACTAATTAACTTATTAATTAAACTTTAAAAGAAAATTTTTTACACTTTTAAACACAATTGCAACATTCTTAGGTTATTAAGATGGGGCATTACAAAGACTCACTACTTGTTGGTTACTTTTTGTAGTTATCAAAAACATAAAATAAAATTTAATTAAAAATATAATTATATGATCCTCACAATGAAACATAAATAAACATTAAAATGTTAATTTGAGAAACAAACAAACAAATCCATCCTCACAGTTACCAAAAAATTCATGCCATCTTCCAAGGCCTACTTTAATCATAAGTTTGTTCATTTTGAAATTGTAACACCCCTCTTATTTGCTTTATGTTTTTTTTTACAGTGTGTTTTTACTTTGATAGATGATACCTTGTTATTGTTTTATGATCGTTGACAATGGAGCGATGATGGATTTATTTTATGATGTGATGATACACTATATGGATGCTTATGGTTTTATGTTATTCTTTTGATTAGTATAGTTGTTATTTGAGTTTTAATATTGATTTATGCTCATTTGTTGATTATTGATGTTTTAATTTTGTTAGTCTTGATGTGACTATATTGGTGAAGGGGACGAGATTACATCACTCGCTTACAAGTGCCATATGATTCTGTGATTTCTCTTCACGGTGTGACTGTTATGATTTGTATACATGTACAATATTCACCTTGGTTGCAGGATTGTAGGTACAGGACATCATCTCCACAGAGCTTCACAGGTCTAAGCGTGTCCATATCCCAATGATATTTTTTATTGGGAGATAGTAATGAGGTTTTCCTATTCAAGCCACAACCCTAGTCATAGTGTGTCATCAATCCATGTTTGGTATGTTTGGTTGTCATGTCCACGTTTTCCTTGTCAATTGTTAATTATTTATGCAAGGTTTATTTTATGAAAATTAATGTTAAATTGACATTTTTAATGATTTTAGTGTTATTTAATTAATTTTAAATAGTATTGCTTGAAGCCTTGTATTTAATTTAATTAATTAAATTTAATTATTTTGTAAAGTAATTTAATTCTTATGATTAAATTTATTTTATAAGGTAATTAGATTTATTAGATTAAATTTACTTTAGATATTATTATGTGAAAATGAATTTTAAATTACATATAGAAGATAATATTAAATTGTGGAATTTTAAATTATTAAAATAGCACAAATTCTTTGTATTTGTCAAAAAAGGAAAATATTAAGAGTTTGTTAAAAGATATTTTAGAATAGCCATGTGTGTGAGTAAAATTTATTGAAAATTCTTGTTGAGAAATTATTCTCGGAGAGAATATTTGCCATAACTGTGAGAAGTAAGAAGTTACTTCACGAAAATGGAAAGAGGGATATTTTCTAGAAAATTATTTTTGCTAAAAATTGGAAGATGTTCTCGGAAATACATTTTGGGCTCTGTACTTTGCATCTTTCTAGAAGTGGTGATTCTTGGCAAAGGATTTGGAAACTAAAATCTAAAGGTGAGGCTTTGCTCCAACCTTCATTTCTTCAAGCTTCAGGAAAATAGGTTCCTTTATTTATTATTTCTTTATTTTGTTGATTTGAAAAGATTGCCTGTATAAATTCAGTTTTGTGGAAGCCTTGTTAAATTTTGAAAAGATTGCCTATGTAAATTCAATTCTATAGAAGCTTTCTTAAATTTTGTAAAATTGAAATATTTTCTGTACATGTGGATTTGAATAAAGCTTTTGTAGAAAAATTTGTTGAAAGCTTCTCTGTAGAAAATTTGTTGACATCCATGAATAGTTTGTGCCTTTGTAGAAAACTTTATAGTGAAATCAGAGAGCCTAAATCCTCTGTCAAAATTGTGAAATTGAAACCTTTGTGAAAGTGAAATTGAAATCCTTTGTCAAAAATTATGAAATTTAAATCTCTGTAAAATTTTCTTCCTATAGAAAGCTATATGAAAATATTTTCCCAAATAGAATAATATATATATATATATATATTGAAATATACATACATACATACATATATATATAATTTGAAATAAAAATTTCCTGTGAAATTCTTCAAAAAAAAAAAAATCGGCGTATGGCAAAATTGACAAATTCAGAGAAATTTTTAAAAACTATTACTAAATTAAGTTGTTTGAGGTTGGGACTACCATAGCTACCCCATAGAGGGAAGCGGACTATGGGCAGCACCCATCACTACACATAGGCCGCAGCCCCCTATGGGAATGTTGTGTAGCAGCCCAACCCACAGGCCGGGTTAAAAACCTGCACCCGACATGTTTGTGAATATAGTTGTTTTAAATTTTATTTTATATATAATATAAATTATATGTATATTATATATATTATTTATAATGTATGTAATATATATTATATAAATATATATATATATATATTATATTTTATATATTATTTATTTAATATATATAATATATATGTATATATATTTAATTATATGCAGCATATTTTGTTAAAGATGGATAATATGTTTATTCAAATGAATATTATATTATTAGTTAGTGCATGCAAAAACACCAATAAATGTTTCATAATAAATGATTTTATTAAAAAAAATGATGTTTATTAGTATGACGAATTGAGAAGATTAAAGTTAAACAAATAGTTTTAATTTTTCCTTTTATTGCAAATGGAATTAAAGTTAAATTAATCAATTTCATGCAATGTGATATGGATTTAATTGGATTTAGGAAATTTGAATATTAGATCATTTAATTTCTTGAATTATTTTTAAGTTGTGATTTCTCATGTGCACGTTTATGAGCAATTTGAATTAATTGAGTTAGAAAGTCTTCCAAAGGAAATTATTTTATGTGGGGGTAGTTTGTGTTATGGATGGCCCTTTTGGAATTTATTTGGGTAGTGCATGTGGTTCTTATTTAGTTTGTACACCTAATTCTATGAACGAGTTGTGTTGTCTATTGCTATAAATTTGGTATTTTTTATTGGTTTGTGTGCACCTTGTCTACCCATGGTTAGTGGATTATTTCCTTATGGTGTCAATAGGGGAGTGGCTCTTCACAGGGGCTGGCACACAAAGTGGTGCCAAGGTAACTCATGAAAGAGTTTAGTTAACTCAATGAAAACTAAATAAATGTATTAGGGGAAAAGGTAGTCTAAAACATTTAACTTGATAATTATGCCTCGCTCATGGACTCAAGGGCTAGCTTAGAGTTGGGATGAGTTGAGAAGGCCTAGAATGGGAACATTGTTATCTTGTCTCTATGAAAGATAATCAATTCCACATTGGATTGCATGTGGGGCTAGGTTTCGTAAGAGGTCACCAGGGTAACCCAAGATGGGGGCCGGAGCCTAGGAAGATTCATCAAGGTAACCCATAAAATTGTGTGATGGCAATCATCCCATGACAAGAGTCAGAATTTATGTGCTGTGTAATTAATCGTTATATTCTGGAAGCATTGTACCAAATTGTTAGTAATGTATATGTGTGGTTTAGTATTGTTTTGCTTGTGTCTAGAGGTTGTTGGTTTTGTCTAGGGAACCTTTTTACTATCTCCTAGCACGAGGAGTGCGCCTACGAGTACCACTTGGTTGGGTGAAACGTGCACCTTACATCGTTGGGTCCCTAATTCTTGTTTGTGATGATAGGTACTTCCTAATTGAAGAGCTCAAGTGTATCAATGGATATGTTCTTTCTCTTATGTTTTATTTGTGTCATTTTGATACCTTGTTTATGTATCACTCAATTATTTTCGAGGAGAATTCTTGTAACTTGTAAATTTTGTAACACTTTTGTACAATCTATCTCATTTGGAAATAAGTATTGTAATTGTTATATTAAATGCAATGTTAGAATGAATCATTATTGTACTTCATACCTTATCCAATTTGTAATTTAATGTTATTGAATGTATGACCTTTAATTTATGAGAATTAATCATATGTTATGCTTAGTTACTTCTATGTAATGGGTTTCGAATGTAATGTATTGTCACATATCTTATAGGATGTATGTACATTAGTGTTGTACATATTACATGTTAAATATAACACTTTAAAAAAAAAATTGCTATGCTTTTGTTGTATTTGTGTCATTCTTTAAGGTTACATGGTGGGGCATTATAGAAATAGCTTACCAAGTAGGCTAAATGTGAAATGCAATGCATCCTTCATTGTTTCCAAAATCTAAAATTTCTTCCTCCTCTAAATACTAATTTTAAGAATTTATTCTTCCTCCAAAGTGAATGGAAATGAAGATATGAAGTAGTTAAAGTTATCATGGGGATACAATTATACATTATACTCTTGTCATTTTATCATTGAAAACTAATTGAAAGACCCACAAGGTTACCATGTTAGGTAAGAATTTTTTCACTATCGCATTCCTTAACCCTTGTTTAAATTTATTACGGTCCATTTTAAGGCTACCGCTTTCTTGTTAACAGTAGAAGAATACTTAACAAAAAGATTTTCTAAATATTTTTAATTGAACAGGGAAGGTGAAATACTTGAACTGCCATT
>VDFB02249431.1:0-14607 GCA_007258455.2 Sequoia sempervirens
AAATCATCAAGTTAGCTCTAAGATATTCAAGGAAGATTCTTCATGTTTTGTTGCAAAAAATTCAAGATCAAACATCATGGAAGATTATCAAATCCATTATTGCATGCTTCATTACATTCTTTCATCATTTAGGTTTAATTACCTACAAAGGGGTTTGACCAAGGCAAACCCCCATGCCCTAACATCCAACATTTCTCTTTCTTGTCTTGTGTGTTTGCAAACTTTATATGTAGATTTGTCAAGAAAATAGGTGTTGAAAGGTGGTCAATAAATCATCAAAGTGTTTCAAGTCAACGAAACCCTAATTCAAGCTTGGAGACAACCTACAGCTTGTTTTCTGTAGATTTGACTTCATCAACCCGACAAGAAGACAGGTGCAAATCTGAACCTACAGGATTGACCTTTGAATTTGAAAAATTTTGGAGGAGGATTGATTCACCATCAGTGGTGAATGAGTCCCACCTGTAGGCTGGAAAGGTTGATTTTTTCAAAATCCAGTTCCCGACAGTTGGAAAGTAGTTTCAGATCTTTTTACCAGTAGGAGGATTGATTCACCATCAGTGGCGAATGAGTCCCACTGGTGATCAACAGTGATTTCTACCAATTTTCAAAACCTTCCAGGATCAGCATTCAACTTCTATTTGCACTCTGTTAAATCTCATTCAATTTTGTTTGCATTAGATCATGTTTTTAGTTCATTTTTGCATACCTCACTGTGTTTTCAAACATTACATATTTCATTAGTTTTACATTCATAATTAGTCAATTTCATCACTTAGTTGCATTTAGATCATTACATTTAGTCATAATTACATCATACATACACTAGTTTGAGTGAACCACCTCAATTCTAGGGTTATATCTCTCTCCTTTTAGGTGAAAAACCCTGAGTGTAAGAGAAGTACATAGATACACCCCAAAATTGATGGTTCACTATTTTATCTCACATTGCTTGATTCTTGACAAACATTTTTGGTGCATGTCTTGAATTATCTTGAGTAATTTTTCATTAGTTTGAATTATTACTTTCTTTTTTACACGTTATTCATTCAATCATATGTGTGTTGTGTTAAGGTAGATCATTACATGCATTTAATTTCTAAAATTAGATCATAAGGGAATTTACTTTAACACAATTTTACTTAATAAAAATGTAGTATCTAATTAAGCATAAGTGTTTAGATTATATCACATAACATTAGATCATGGAGACATTTATTAAATAATCTTACACAGATTGTTTAATAGATCACATTGACATCTAATTTAAAATAACATAAAAACATTCTCATATAAACATATATATATATATAACTATCATAAGGTCTATATACATATTCACCACGATAAAAAAAAAAAAAAAAATGTCATATAATACAACATAAATACATCTAGAGAGGCCTATGGCTACCAGACTCCTTGGGGCCTGGTGTTGGTGGTGCTCATTGAGAGATAGTGGATTGTGAGTGGCTAATAGATCTCATATGTAAGCCCTAAACCTAGCCTAAAGCTATACCCTCACGAATGAGAGCGGAAAAATGCTCCTAATCTATCTTATGCTTGTCTACTCATACTGTATCAATCATGTTTGTACCCTAATGAGTTCTGATCGCATGAAATCCTATGCCTCACTCTCGGAAGGAACCCACGTGGCTCGAAGTTCCTTGTAGGTAGCTCTAGACTCCTCCTCTCTAGCTCTGATCTCTTAAATGGTCCTCATAAGCTATCCTCTACCTCACTAAGGGCTAAAATAGATCAGCATGGCACTTTGCACTAGATGGTGGCCTATGCTCCACTTGTACCACCTGGTGTGGGGGCATAGGTGTTTTAATGTCTACAGTGACTCGACTAAAGAATTTTAGCCACTCTTGTGTACTTTCTGCAAGAAAAGAAACATAACACAAGTCATAGAAATATACATATCGTAATAAATACATAATCAAAAACTTTAAAAAATTCACATATAATTACTTGGATCACCAGCCCACCAGTCAGGATCTCGATAGGATATAGTAACTTCCCCATTGGGAATCCTTGCATGTGTAGAAAGGGTGGTAGGTGTATCATGATTGAACCCTCTATGCTCATGGAATGAAATACCTAATACAGTCGATGTCTATGCTTGAGTAATGTGAGGGAGAGATGTAGGTCTCTCCTTAGGGGCATATGTGACCTTTGCTAGCTTCTCAAGCACCACTTACATGGGTTGTTGATCCTCCTTTCTATCCTCTCTCCTCTCATCATCATTTGTAGTATCTCCATCCATGACCGCATCCTCTCTCCCATCTCTAGGACTTGGAAGAGGTTCGTCGTCACCTACGGGATGATCATCAAGAAAGAGATTTCAAGATCATGCTCTCATCCACCATCTCCCATATCCTATAATGGTTCCCACATCATCCAAATCCAATGTTGTGGGTGCATCATGGTCCTCATCATTTGAGTCACTAAAATAGACGTCATCAATGGTAGGATGACGGATGTCTCCTAGCTTAGCGCCACTCCATGTAGATCTCAAATATGTAGGTTGTGGCTTGGGTGCCACTTGAATCTACCCAAACTGATGCATGATGCAATCATAATAAAATGGCATAAAATTTCATATTCATGATGTCCAAGAAATAACCTATCCTATTGCATCCTAGCCAGTTGTCATGTATGATCCAACCACTGTGATATAGTCTTGTAAGTCTCCATGAGATATCATCCTCCTCTAGGTGATCAAACCAAACTCTAGTATAAAATATCTCCACACTGCTAGGATTGTCTCAAAGAATAGCTATATGCTCTCAAATAACCAAGGGCCACCATGGTAGGAAAACTAGTAGTTCTAGTGCATGTGATAACAAATTTACACGAGAGGAAGAGTTCTGTGCGCTATATGTTATGAATCATGATACGCAATGGAGCTAAGATCATAATAAAAATGAGCTAGCATACTGTGACCCCATGCATATATGATTTTATGCTACTCCATATCATGAATGGTATGAACAAGACCTCCCTTGAGGTGTGTGCCTCGTCCATCAAGAACAAGTGCTAGCACCATAGTCACTAACATAATTTGTTGAAGCAATGATGAGTGAGCATATAGAATCCATTTGAGCTTGATGCGAGCTCCAATATCCTCAGGCACAACAGGGTGGCTAGTATAATAGTAAATGTCATGCCTCATCTATTGGTGTGTGTGATCCTCCTCCATATGGATGATCTCACACCGTATGGGTATCCTCAAAATCTAATGTATATCCTTGAGTGTCATTGTCTTCTACCCGATTAGAACATGAAATGTACATGTATCTAAATCCCACCTCTCCACAGTGTCATCAACATCACATCATGATATCTCATGGGTGAAATGAGATATACCCAAAGTAATCCAATAACACAAAGAGTCTCCACCTCCTCCTTAGTAGGTCGGGTAACCTACTTTTGGAGGAAAGAGAACAGATGTCCTCCTAGTCTCGATCGAGTGCATGGTAGAATCTAAAAAGAAGTAAAATACATCATCAGTAACATCAAAAAATGGTTAACCAAATAGATAAAAATAAAGAAAAAACACCCTTGGAAGTTCTCCCTAAAATGGGATAGGGTCACCATTTTTGGACGGGGGCTCAAGGGTAGGGTCACCATTTCAGGACGGGATCGCCAAACAGGGGTCCTCCGGATGTTTGGAAAAGTGTGCAAATAGTGGAAAATATAAAGGAAAATCACCGGGATAAGGTAAAAAAGTCTCACCTCTTATAGGATGTCATCATCTGTAATCCTAGATTACAGAACCTCTAATCTTGAGGGCTCATAGTGTTGTCAGCTCGGCATCTTCACTACTCTACAACAAGGTAATCTCCAAATGGTAAATGTTAAAATGATAGTCAAAATATGATTTTTCACTAACATATAGTAAAGTTTATTAATATTACATCTCACTCAAATTTCCATAAAGGGGGCTAGTGATCTTTTCTTTTGATGTCATTTATTACGTTGGATTTCGCAGTCCCATTCTCAATCTTATCTAATGTTTACTAATAGATGGTGTTGTTATATCATAACCCTATTGTAAGCATTTCAACCTACTCATTCAATGAGGTTAGATTGCAACCCTAATTCCACCTCCATAAAGCAAGTGGAATTAGGGGGGCATACATCTACCCTCAAATTTGATTCTCTATAGAAGTTTGACATGTTTTTGAGCAGCTAACAAATTAGTGTTGTAGGATACAATTTCTAACATTGTGGTTTTGCAGATGACTACACTTAAGGGCTTCTTTCTCCTAATTCATAAATTATAATATCCATATGAGTATAATTTTATGAAGCATGATATACTTTCAAAATACTTTAACTTGCATATGCACGTAGTGTCATATGGCCACTAAAGTGGGGGATAAATGTAGTGTAGGAAATTGTACCCCCTTGTAGGTGATAGTACAATTTAACACTTAGTTTGGACCTATTTTAGTGACCTTACATTTATCCATTTTTTCCCTTCCTAAATAAGCCCTAATTCCCTTTATTATGCATCCCAAGGCCTATTTTTATCATTCTCTGACATTGAAACATGCATTGAATAAATGCATTCAAACACTAAACTACCTTATATCATGTGTGTCTTGAACATTTAGGCTAGGACCCATTCACCAAAGGGAAAATAGGTCCCGTTTAAGTGCCAAGACCCATTTTAAATTATGTTTTTGGAAATATTTTAAGGTCTCTAATTCAAATTTTAAATGTTGACTATCAGGATTTAATATTCAAGAAATTAGAGAAGCCTATAAATCCTAGTCTTTTAACCATTTCAAACTAGAACAACAAGAGAAAGAGACTAGGAGATCAAGTAAAGAGATTTTGAAGAGCAATAAAGCAAGAAAATTTAAAGTCTTGGAGCAGCATTGTGTGTATTTACAGGTTTTCAAGCTCATTTGTCAAGATTTTATAAAGAATTGTTCATGATTGAAGGTTGTTGCCTATAGAAGAACATGATGGATTCTAGGATTGGGAGATGCATTTGGCCAGTTCCCTCTACCTAATAACTTTTTTCCAATTGTTCTCATCTTCAAGCTTCACTCTATTTGCAGCCTAAGTAAGGTATCATTGTGTTGTGGATTTATTTAGGGTGTTTTAACTTCACCCTAAGTGGATCTTATCATTTTCATATAAGAATCATGCTCTAACACACTTGAGTAGGGTTTCTTTGCATGTTAGCTCTTAACAACCTTAGATTCACTTAAGGTTAGGGCTCACACACTGTCATTTATTATATTATTATCAATTATCAAGGTTTAATTACCAAACTTGGGGTTTGACCAAGGAAAACCCCCATACAAATAAACAAACACTTTTTGTGTGCGGTGTGTAATATTATCTATGTTAATCTAATTGAAAACAAAAACACTCTAATGAAACATTAATCTAAAGAAAACTAAATAAATTCAAATAAGCAAGATTTCTTCAGAGCCGTTTCATTTTCCTCTATCTCCAGGAGTTTGAAGTTGCTGCTCTCAGATTTGATGTTAGCTCCTCCAAATGGCTGCTGTAGAATGAGAATGCAAATGAAAACTATTCTATATGCTGGTGAAGATGGGATTGTTGATATGGATATGGACAGGGGCTGTGATTATGCATAGGGGCTGTGAATGAAATGTATCATGATTCTATTGCTATTGCTATGATTCTATGCTATTTATGCTATGAAATTACTCTATGAATGCTAATGCTATGAGATTTGCCTATAGTTTACTTGCTTAAACTTCTATATGATTTGGAGCTCCCGGCAGCTGTATTTATAGATTTTTGCAGGCTCCATCTCAGCTGGCAAGAATCTACAGCTATGAATTTGTCTGGTAAATTTGAATGGTGAGAGATGGAGAGGTTGAGAAGAAGATGGAAGAGGTTGAGAGGTTGGAGAGAAGGATGGATTCATGTCTTCAACCCACGGGAACAAGCCTGCACAGAAACATAGAAATTTAATTTTTTGTTTCAACCATTTGCTTCCTGGGAGTTGAAGATAAATCCCCAATTAAATAAATAAATTTATTTAATTTTATTTATTGCTTTTGATATTTGATATTTGATTTTTGAAAACTATGGAAGAGTTAATTAAATATTTTGTAATATTTAATTATGATGTGACTTTAGAAGATTTTGAAATATTTAAAAGATTTAATTAAATATTTTTGGAAATATTCAATTATGAATAGATTTTTGAATCGAATTAGAGGAATTTTGAAATGATTTAAGAATGAATATTTAAATTAGATTAGAAGAAATAATTAAATATTTTGAAATATTTAATTGTAAATGATATTTAGAAGAAGAATAATATTTTAATCTTTATTTGAATAAGATATTCAAATGAAGATTATTGATAATTAATATAAATAAATCGTAATGTTTATTTAATTAATTAAGAAATGAATACGAAAAGATGATTAAATAAGCTTATTTATTTAATCGAAATGAAAGAATGAACAAATATAAATAAATTATTTAAATTTATTTATATCTTGATGAATTGAAGATTTTTAATTAAATATTAAAATATTTAATTAATTACCAGTTTCAATGTGATGTGACCATTTTAAAGGTGTATGCATTTTGCCCTCTTTGAGTGATGTGTTTTCATTGCTTGAAATTTTAATTTTCCCCAAATGTTGATTATTGAAATAATGATAAGTATATCCCCGTGACGATGAATCGATAAAATTTGAGTTTTAAGTGATTTTTGAATTTTTATGGATTTTGAAGATGTCGATTCATCATTCGAAACTAATGATTTGAATAAATTGATCTGAAGAGATATGAAATGAAATTTGATGAAGAAATTTCCCCTGCTATGTAAAAATATGATAAAAATGCCCCAATTTTACCATTATATAGGTTAAAAATGTCATTTTCCATGTCATTTTCAATTTTAACCTAGTAAAATTTGCAAATATTGAGCTCTGAGTTGATAATCATGGCACTTCCAGTTCACCTGCACCGTTTCGAGCGTATCCGATGTCATCAGTGGCCAGCGCACTACGGACCTCCGATATGTGTCTCGTAAATCCCTGTCTCTCGAAAATTTTGTTTTGCGCACGTTTTTAATGTTTAAATTCAAAAAAATTGAGTTTTAGCACTCTTAATGTTTTTCGTAGCGCATACAATAATTTTCGTAGCGCATTTGATATTGTAGCACCCTTAAGTTGTATCGTAGCGCATTTGACATTTTTCATAGCGCATATAATATCGTAGCGCCCGTGAAATATTTCGTAGCGCATATGATATGTTTTGTAGCGCAATTGATTTCTTAGTGCACTTGAGACTTATTGCAGTGCTTTTGATATGTTTTGTAGCGCAAAATATTTCATAGCGCATATGATAGATATTGTAGCGCTATTGATTGATTCTGTAGCGCAAAAATTTCTTTAGCGCTGATAAGGAATTTTGTAGCGCCCATAATTAATTCTGTAGCGCTTTTGATTTTATGTTGTTCCAAGTGATAAATTTGTTTCCCAAGTTGTTGGAGAACAAATAGTAGCTGATAAATTTGTTTTTAAAGTTGTTAAAAACAAATAGGACGGATAAGTTTTCTCCTAAAGTTGTTAGAAAGAAACTTGATGTTGATTATTTGCGTTCCATGATGAAAAACAAATAGTTTTATTGATTCGTTTGATTCTAAGGTTGTTAAAAACAAACATGATTTTGATATTATTCGCCTTTCATAATGATAATGAAAAACAAATAGTTTGATATTCAATTTTGGATTGATATGTTAGGATGATTTGATATTGATGTTGTTTTGATGATGTATGTGAACAGGAGAGACTAGGTGTCCTGCAGTTACGAGAGACTTTCCCGAGCACATGGTCATTGATTCCGCATTTATTACAGTCTGATAGAGATGTGATTGATGCTTGTGGCTTGACTTCATTACTTGATATGCCCGAGGTTCACCTCAACAGGGCTCTATTGACAGCACTTGCAGAGCGATGGCATAGCGACACCAACACCTTTCATTTACCGACCGGCGAGATTACAGTGACCCCCGAGGACGTATATCGCATCCTACGGATCCCAGTGATGGGAGAGATAGTTGTTTTTGACAGACGAGAGGTTGGAGGTACTCTTTCTTTGAGACGGATATTCAGAGATGATCAGATTGCCGGATACTTCATCCCATGGGGTGAGATCACAGATACCTATCCACCGCTACCAGCTGTACTTGCAGGATTCATTGGAGGTGTGTTGTGCCCCGACCATAGGTCGAAGGGGTTTGCGATCGGATGGGGTCATGTTTTGGAGAGTATGGTGATGCAGGGGACACGGTATGCATGGGGTACATGTATGCTAGCCCACCTATATGACGAGCTACATCATATCGTATATGGTAGAGGCCGGAGTTTTGCTGTTGGATGCTCATTACTACAGATATGGGCATGGGAGCATTTTGCAGTTTTACGTCCATTGACCCGAGGACATCGACCAGCTGGTCGAGCATACAGATGGAGATATGCACATATTATTGCTCAGCCTAGACTGGGCAAACTAGTGTATTGGCAGCGGCTTTTAGATAGTTTGGACACAGTATGCTGGAGGCCATATTTGGATTGTGAGCCATGGCCAGAAGGATGCGAGGGAGATGCCTTTTGTATGCACTTCTAGATTTTTGATTGGACGGAACCACATGGATCTTGGAGAGATTTCTTCTTTGGGATTAAAACTATGATGTGTTATGTTATTTATGTTAATCCTGAGTGAAAACAAAACACTCTAATGAAACAATTAATATGGATACGCAATAACATAACACATCACATCTCATCAAAAATTTGATGTGACATTATATATTAGCTTCAAAAATGTGTTATGTTATCTATGTTAATCTAATTGAAAACAAAAAACACTCTAATGAAACATTAATCTAAAGAAAACTAAATAAATTCAAATAAGCAAGATTTCTTCAGAGCCGTTTCATTTTCCTCTATCTCCAGGAGTTTGAAGTTGCTGCTCTCAGATTTGATGTTAGCTCCTCCAAATGGCTGTTGTAGAATGAGAATGCAAATGAAAACTATTCTATATGCTGATGAAGATGGGATTGTTGATATGGATATGGACAGGGGCTGTGATTATGCATAGGGGCTGTGAATGAAATGTATCATGATTCTATTGCTATTGCTATGATTCTATGCTATTTATGCTATGAAATTACTCTATGAATGCTAATGCTATGAATTTGCCTATAGTTTACTTGCTTAAACTTCTATATGATTTGGAGCTCCCGGCAGCTGTATTTATAGATTTTTGCAGGCTCCATCCAGGCTGGCAAGAATCTACGGCTATGAATTTGTCTGGTAAATTTGAATGGTGAGAGATGGAGAGGTTGAGAAGAAGATGGAAGAGGTTGAGAGGTTGGAGAGAAGGATGGATTCATGTCTTCAACCCACGGGAACAAGCCTGCACAGAAACATAGAAATTTAATTTTTTGTTTCAACCATTTGCTTCCTGGGAGTTGAAGATAAATCCCCAATTAAATAAATAAATTTATTTAATTTTATTTATTGCTTTTGATATTTGATATTTGATTTTTGAAAACTATGGAAGAGTTAATTAAATATTTTGTAATATTTAATTATGATGTGACTTTAGAAGATTTTGAAATATTTAAAAGATTTAATTAAATATTTTTGGAAATATTTAATTGTGAATAGATTTTTGAATAATTTTGAAATGATTTAAGAATGAATATTTAAATTAGATTAGAAGAAATAATTAAATATTTTGGAATATTTAATTGTAAATGATATTTAGAAGAAGAATAATATTTTAATCTTTATTTGAATAAGATATTCAAACAAAGATTATTGATAATTAATATAAATAAATCGTAATGTTTATTTAATTAATTAAGAAATGAATACGAAAAGATGATTAAATAAACTTATTTATTTAATCGAAATGAAAGAATGAAGAAATATAAATAAATTATTTATATTTATTTATACACAGATAGAATTCGAAGATTTTAATTAAATATTAAAAATATTTAATTAATTACCAGACAATATGATGTGACCATTTTAAGGTGTATACATTTTGCCCCTCTTTGAAGTGATGTGTTTTACGCATTGCTTCAAAGAATTTTGAATTTTACCCCAAATGTTGATTGTCGAAATAATGATATGTATATGCCCCCTCGAACGATGAATCGATAAAATTTTGAGTTTTCATGAATTTTTTGATTTTTTATGATTTTGAAGATGTCGATTCATCGTTCGAAACTAATGATATGAAGAAATTGATGTGGAAAAACATGAAATGGAAAATTGATGAAGAAATTGCCCCTGCTATGTTAAAATATGATAAAAATGCCCCAATTTTGTGTATTGAGATACCCTGATTTGATGATGTTTGTCTGATAAATTTGTTCCCAAGGTTGTTGGAAAACAAATAGTAGCTGATAAATTTGCTTTTAAAGTTGTTAAAAACAAATATGATTTGATAAATTTGTTTCTAAGGTTGTTAAAAACAAACATGATTTGATAAATTTGTTTTCATGATGATGAAGAACAAATGATTTGATAAGTTTGCTTCTAAGGTTGTTAAAAACAAACAAAATTTGATAAATTTGTTTTCCATGATGATGAAAAACAAATAGTTGATATCCAGATTTGGTGATGAGTTTGTTTCTAAAGTTGTTAAAAACAAACAAGATTGTGATAAATTTGCTTTCAAAGTTGTTGAAAGACAAATCGGTTGATATGTTTGCTTCTAAAGTTGTTAAAAACAAACATGATGTTGATTAATTTGCCTTCCATGATGATGAAAAACAAATTGTTGATATTCAGATTTGGTTGATGAATTTGTTTCTAAAGTTGTTAAAAACAAACAAAATTGTGATAAATTTGCTTTCAAAGTTGTTGAAAGACAAATCGGTTGATATGTTGATAAATTTGTTTTCAAAGTTGTTAAAAACAAATAGTCGAATGATGTATTCTGATTGGATTGATTTGATTGATTTGATGATCCATTTTGATTTGAATAATTGTATGATCTTCTGATGTTATTGATGATTTGATCTTCTGATGTAGGAATAGGTGGTGTGAGACCAACAACATCTGGGGGTAGCACCTCATAGTGTTTTCATGTGATCATTTTTGATTTTTTATTTATTCAGACATTGTATACTTTGCCAGGTTTTGGGAAAATTTATGAATGCAAAATGCAGATTCTAACATGAATGAAAATCTATACTAACCATGCAGGACATTCATACAATATTGCCATTTGGAGAACTTATTCATGCTTTTTGTATCATCATAGAGCTTTGAAATGTTGAAAGTTAATACAAGCATCAAAGGGTATGTTAGCACCAGTGATGACCTGAGTATTGCTTTCATGATTTTTAATATAGCAAGTTAATACAAGCATCTAGGTATAATTGAACCAAGATGACCTAAGTATTGCTTGCATAAACAGACAAGAGTTAATCCTTTTCCCATGCGAATTCTGAAATGTTATCCATGATACATAGTAGAGCATGTCTCGCGACCAATTTGCATAGTACTAATGATTTCCTTGTAAACAGCAGACAAAGAAAAATCATACTCCTTCCTTGCTTTTCTAGTTCATTACATCATTGAATTACTCCAGAGATATAATAGAAAATCAAACAACCATTCCATTCTTGCTTAAAGTATTTCAAACATTTATTCAGATTAAGATCATCCAAGTTTTAGTTATCATTATTGATATTCTCACTTCGATAGTTGTTTGGATCATGTTGTTTCGATTTTCATTGGCATGAATATGTTTGTAATTGATTTGATATGACAATGTTTGTTTTGTTTTGTCAAGCTGTTATTTGTCTGTTTTTGGAATATCCTGAAAGCTCGTTGCCCCTCTCTTGTATGTTTCTGCGTTTTGCCCCCAGTGTAAACACAACCTAAAGATAAAAGATATGTACAAATTCATCAAGCCATGATGAAACCTAAAGATTCCAACCACATGATATGGATAATTAAAGATATATACAGATAAAAGATATGGAAATGGATGGATGATGCTGAAAGTGAAAACGAGACATAAACTAATAAATGGAGGAACCTATTTTTATCACAAGTAGCGCTTGTTTGCCAAGTTTTCACTACTTGTTTTTATTGCACTTTTTCAAGATTTTTCTAATTTTTATTTTTTTTCAGGACTTTTTATGCATAGAACTTCTTGAGATGAATACTATTGATTGGCTCTTCAAACAGGTCCCCCTCTGATGTGGATAACTGATATGCTCCAGAACCATATGCTGCTACAATAACAAATGGACCAAGCCAATTAGGTTCAAATTTGCCTTTCTTTTCTCTATCTTGCTGATTACGTGGATTTTCTCTTAAAACTAAGTCACCCACTTGAAATGCCCATGGTTTAACTCTATGATTATAACTACGAGACATGACTTGTTGATAACCTTTCAAGTGATCAGCTGCATATTGGCGTCTTTCATCTAACAGTTCGAGCTCTTGAAGGTGAGAAACTCGGTAGTCTTCTTCAGTTATCAATCCCTTGAGTGAAACCCTAAGCGAAGGTATTTCAACTTCTAATGGTAAAATCGCTTCTGCTCCATAGAATAAAGCATATGGTGTAGCTCCTGTTGGTGTGCGAACACTGGTTCTATATGCCCACAAAGCTGGGTTGAGTTGAACATGCCAATCACGTCCAGCATCATTTATTGTCTTCTTTAATATCTTCAAGATGGTTTTGTTAGAAGCTTCTGCTTGACCATTACCCTGTGGGTAATAAGGTGTAGAGAACCTGTGTTGGATGTGAAATCTTTCACAAAGTTCATCAACATCTTGATTCTTAAAAGGTCTTCCATTATCCGTAACAATAGAATTAAGAATTCCATATCTACAAATAATGTAATTCAGGATAAATGAAGATATCTGTTTACCAGTCACTATTGTTAGAGGAACAGCTTCAATCCATTTTGTAAAATACTCAGTAGCTATAATGATAAATTTATGACCATTTGACGATGAAGGATGTATTTTACCAACAAGATGTAATCCCCACTGAGAAAAAGGCCATGTCAAAATGAAAGGTTGCAGTTCTTGTGCAGGTGCATGAATAAGATTCCCATGGATCTGGCATTTAGAACACTTCTTAACAAAAGTAAAAGAATCTTGCTCCATGGTAGGCCAATAGTATCCCATTCTGACAAGTTTCTTCGCTAAGGTCAAACCACTCGAATGAGTTCCACAAATACCACCGTGAACCTCTTGTAAGGATTTTTCAGATTTGTCGCATTCAAGACATCTAAGGAGTGTACCATCAAGACCACGTCTATAAAGGATATTGGCAATTAAGGTATAACAGGATGATTGGCGGATGAAATTCCATTTTTGGTTTCGGGATAAATCTGAAGGCAAGATGTTATCTTTCAAATAGGTATAAGTCTTGCCATATAAAGGTGAATCTGAACCGGTCAAATGACATATAACTTGGGTTTCAGGATTATCATATGCAGGAGAAAACAATTGTTCTACCAAGAATTCATACTTGTTTTGATCTTCAGATATTTGTAATAAAGAAGCAATGGTAGCCATTGCATCTACAGCTTTATTATCAATCCTTGATATTTGTGAAAACTTGATTGATACAAAATATTTCTTATAATCATCCACCATGTTTTTGTATGGTAGCAACTTATCATCTTTAGTTTGATAATCATCATTAATTTGATTAATGACAAGTTGTGAATCACCATAGACTTCCAGCTCTGTAATCTACCATTCCAAAGCTATCTTCAATCCTATGAGTAATGCCTCATATTCTACTATGTTATTTGTGCAAGGAAACATCAACCGATATGATCGTGAAATGGTATGTCCTTTAGGTGTAATAAAAAGAATCCCTGCCCCCGAGCCATATTGTGTATAAGATCCATCAAAGTACAATGCCCATGGTCTCTGAATTGTTGTTGTAAAGACATCTGCATCAGGAAACTCAATATGCATTGGATTGTCTTCTTGTAAAGGAGCTTCAGCTAACTGATCTGCAATGACCTGTCCTTTAATTTCTTTTTGATCTACATAGTGAATATCAAACTCACTTAAGATCATTACCCATTTTGCAAGTCTTCCTGTTAAAGTAGCTCTGCTTAATAGGTATTTCAATGGATCAATCTTTGTTATCAGCTTAACTATATGAGCCAACATATAATGTCGCCACTTTTGAGAAGCAAACACTACTGCAAGACAAGATTTTTCAATGAAACTGTAGTTTAACTCATGTCTTGTTAAGTTTCTGCTGATATAATATATAGCCCTTTCTTTACCTGTAGAGTCTTCTTGTGCTAGCAATGCACCCAAAGATACTTCTGTTGCTGAAATATAGAGTATAAGTGGCTCTCCTGGAATAGGTGGAATTAGAACTGGTGGATGTGTAAGATATTGCTTAATCTGATTGAATGCTGCTTCACATTTGTCATCCCATTTAAATGGAACATTTTTATGCAATAAATGTGTGAATGGAAAGCTTTTGTCTGCCAGTTGAGCTATAAACCTTCTAATGGACTGTAATCTTCCTTGCAAGGATCTTAATTGACTGATATTTCATGGTGGAGGCATGTCC
>VDFB02249436.1:0-14356 GCA_007258455.2 Sequoia sempervirens
TATAACAACCTCCACAGGATGCCTTAGGCCTGTTTGAAAAATCCTTCCTATTATTTCTATTTTTATTATAATTAGCCTTCTTATTGTTTCCCTGATTCTCATCATTTTGATCCTGAGAATCAAATTGCCCCCTTTTAGATTCCTGATCTGCCTGCTATTATTGCCCTAATCACCCTGATTTCTCTGGGTATTCTAATTATCCTGATTACTATTTCCTTGGCGGTTACCTTGGGGTTTCTTTTTGCCATATTTAGCATCTTTGCTTTTCCTGTAGTTTTCAACCTACTGCATTTTATGTTCCTACTTCAATGCCAATTCAAAGGACTCATCCATGGTAGCAGGTCTATGCATGTCCACCTCATTTCCAATTTGAGGCCTAAGCCCCAGAATGAATTTTTGAATTTGAAACCTCTCATCATGCTGGTACTGGGGTATGTACTTAAGCAAGTGAGAGAATTTCTCCCAATATTGTGTCACCATCATTCCTCCTTGAATGAGTACCTGGAATTCTATCATCTTTTTTTATCAAAATAGGACTATGGAAGCCACCTCTTTTTGAATATCTGTGAGAATTGATCCCATGTTACCTTCCTATGTGAAAATTGTCTATCAGCCCTTTCATTCTCCCACCAAGTGGTAACTTCATCGGTGAGCTGGTATGAACCCCATTCAGCCTTAGTTTCATTCTAGACAAGTTCCATAGGGAAAAATACCTCTCCATTTCAATGATCCAAGCTTCTGCTCCATCCCCAAAATATTTTCCATCAAAATTTTGTGGCACGACCTTCTTGATGTCCTTACCTAATTCTTCAGCTACTTTCCCTAGCTTACTTTGATTTCTTTTAGTCTCAGGATTTTCTCCATTTGGTTCATTTATGTTGTTTTCACTTTCACTAGGATTTGACCCAAATGGCCCAGTCTATCTTGCCTGTTCTAGGTTGTCAATCCTAGCCTCTTGTCTACTCAAAATGGCCAAAATCTAATCCAACTTATCATTGGGATCGCCATGGGATCCTCCTCCCCGTTGATAGTATCTACCATCCATTAGTAGTTACACTGGAAAAACATAGCATTAAGCATAATTAGGCATAGGTCCAAGAGTTAAACCTTGCTGCTTTGATACCAAAATGTAAGGACTGAAAGATTTCCATTCCATACAAAATGCAGTAAATGAGCAACATTCATTTCAAGTAAAGAGATAGAGGTACATCTGTAACATGAAACATATATCCATAGCATGTATTCCATGAATTATCCACAAGTGCTCAAGGAAATTTCATATAACATTATCTATGTACATACACCAATAAGGGTGTTACAAACCATCTTTTTCAATGATACAATAAACAAATCATCTATTTCAGTGATACAATAAACAAGTGTATATAAATGTTATATTCATGAAATAAATATGCAATGTACAAATTTGCTATGCAAGCCATAAGAAATAGCATAAGAGATATATCCATGGCAAGGTAAAGCTCTGGTCCTCACCCGCCTTGAATCCACTGGTCTTCTTGCGAGGGTAGGTGTGATTAGGTGCCTTTCTTCCCATCTCAAAGAAATCCCTAATACACTCTGGCGTGACCTAGCAACACAGGACAATACAATAGACAGGAATACCAGTACAATCCTAATGCCTATATGCATTCCTATACTAGAATAACATATTTATTGCAAACAGGTGGCTGAGACATCTATAACATTTAATTCTAGAGAATTTTATTCCATCTATTTCAATGGTGCATTTCTTGGCTGACATAAACATAAAGAGCTAGCGGTTGCACAATATCCGATAAATTGTGCAACAGATTAGTCGATAGGCACAGACCAACTAGAGGCATCAACGTCAGACAAATAATAACTAGCAGTTGCTGTAAAGAATTTTGCTGGACAAACATTTGAAAGTGCTGACAGAGTCGAACCTCAGACCTGAAAAAGTAAAAAATCTAACTGAGACAGCAATTCCCCAATGTCTTTCACCAACAAATCAAGTTTCTTATATCAAAAAACATTTGTACAGCAAGACATTTTCCAAATATCACAAATTTTGCTTGACAAGCATTTGAAAGTGTTGACAGAATCGACTATAGGGACATCATATACACCTAGTAGGGTGGATTTAGTTCACGCAAAGTTTTCCACAAACAAGTTTAATTTTTCAAATCAGCCTATTGGCAGGATTCAAGCAACAATGAAGTTAAACTGCAATAATTCCGTTGTTAATCATGACAAATAGCAAACACTACTTTTGTTGCAATCAAATCTTGGAAATCAGGCGCATATTTGGGTTACAGTTTGAGTGTGAGACATTCTACTTCCATAAGCATAGAAATATTAGATTTTTTTCATGGCTAAATGATGGAACAAATCATTGTTACACTTAACTAAGAGTAAAATAGCTAGAACAAGGCAAAACAATCAAGTTAAAGAAAAAAATTTACATGGAAAGAAATGTTCAAAATAAGGTGAGCCTCGCTTGATAAAAAATGGATCAAGTTTCAAAGACATTGCATACATAATAAGATACAAGATCATGTACAAGAACATTGTCCACAACTTTACATAAATGCATCAAAACATTTTAAAGGACATTAAATTTTTCACAGATGCTTTTACATGAATCAAGAAAAATAGAAAATAAATTACCCTAAGTTCTCTGCTAAATAAAACAAAACAAGCACGCAAACCTGTAAAAAGTTAGAAAAAAAGTGCCTTCCAATCTTTTAATTACAACCACTGGTCATAGCCATGGCAGCTCTGTTCTGCCCTGCTTTGCCATGGTGCGTCTTTTAACACTAAGTTGTATAACTCTCTGAACAACCAATTTTAAAAAGCTGTTTAACTTAGTTTTCTAAAGTAAAACAAGTTTTGCAATGATTTTGCAGTGATGAATTTATAGGGAACATAAAACATCTAAACCTCTTTCAATCCCATATGAAAACAATAATGGAATGCAGAGGAATAAAGCAGCTTTAGGTCTGTAGCATCCAGTAAAATCATATAAAGATAGAAGACTATTGATAGACATAGACAAGCAGCAATAATTTACGAGAGAGTTGGATGCAGAGATCTTGCAAATCCGTTAATGGTGGTGTATCTCTTTGAACTAAAACCCAGGCACCAAACAGCCCCTACCGGTAAGCAAATACGTCTTACGCCGCAGCTCCTCTGCTTGCGCTCTATTCGTAGTATAATGAAGCTCATGTGCAGAGACCGAAACCCTCCTAGCGCCAGGGCCATTAACACTTTTGTTGCTCTGGTTTCCAGAATTCAGGACAAAATTAGAAGCATTCTTGTTCTTGGCCTTAAATTTTTCACCTTGCTTCGCAGAAGACAAGCCTGAGCCTAAGCCTAAGCCTTCCTAAGGCATTTTCTTGGTAGATGCCTTGCTGGATGAAAAATGCTGCTGCTTCGCTGGGATACTGGAAAAAGAAAGCACCTAGAGCTTCTCTCGAGTATGGTCTATGCCCTCACTCTTACTCCTGTACAAAAAATCCTTAAAGACTTATCCATCTCTTTGACCCAGATTTCCCCTTCTTAGATGAAGCCACGACAGCGGCTTCGCCATTTTGAGCCTTTTCATCGTCTTCATTCTCTTCCAATTTACAGGGCTCTGCTTTAGACCCGGGAAGATGCCATTGTGGTTCACTTCTAAGAGGCGATAGCAACCTGGTCCACCTGTGTCGAGACTTGTCACGGCACAACCCATGCTCTTGACACCTATCCGCACTATCATCCTCCTCTGGATCTTCGCCCTCATCTTCTAGATCAATGAGCAGGCGCAGAGCCTGGGGTTTCTCCAAATGCGCACTAAGCTTCATAGGCCAAATCTGGCCATTACAGAAAAGCTCATCCACAAAGCTAGCACCTCCCTCAGAGCTTCGAGGAAAATGTGCAGCCTAAACTTGAAATTTGAGCGGTTGGGGACCGTCGGCCTTGCTTTGTTGGTGGAAAATATACTATCATTGATTTGGTGTAATTTGTTTTCAGTCGGACTAGGGGAATCGGTGGGTTCCCCACATAATAACTGTCGGCTAATAAATGATAATGTAGAAAGGTAAAACTATTCTCTCTATGGGTCTGCTTTAGCATCATATCTGATCTCTGCAGTAATGCATAAATTCAAGAATTTTCTATGCAACATTTGTAGTAATATAAAACATTCCAAAATTTCCATATTTCCTTGTTTAGGAATTAAATTCCCATTAAATGTTTGTCTTTCACAAACTTGTAACTTTCCAAAGTTTACCATTTCCCATAATAGAAACATCACATTATTCACAATTTTAGCACAATCTAGTTTTCAAAAAAAGAATTGCATACATTTTTGGAAGTAAAATACTTTCTGTAAAAAAATAAGCTTATTTAAAGAAAAAAATAAAATTGTAATTCAGTAAACATACTTGTAGGAGTAATTATTTATTATGAGAAAATGAGAGTTACTTCATCTACTAAATTAACAGTCCAATATTTACAGTTGTGGGTAAAATAGACAATTTCAATTACCAAAATAATTATTACAAGAAAACAAGCAATTGTAATATGGTAAAAATGATGGTAATTGTTCACTCGAGTCTCTAAATATATAGGTTTTTAGTAATGAAAATAAGAGATAAATCATTCTAAAAGGCATAGTTAAATGGAATTTAAATAAAGAATGCATTTTTAGAAATTAGACTTTGCACTCATATTACTATTCCAGTAAACACACCCACATATATAAAAAAAAGATCATCAAGAATACAATTCTCTGAATTTGGAAACTAAGTCAATATCTACACACAATTCTCTTCAGCATGCAATAGAAAAGTAAACTATTTTCAGCTAAACAAATCTATTCATTTCTAGTTTGAGTTTGGTTTATTCTCAAATGAGAACAACTATTCATATCTAAATTTGTGTTTGGAAATATAATATAAATATACCCATAAATTTACAACACCAAAATAAAAATAAAGAACGGTCTCAATAGGATAATCACTTAAAATCAGGAAAATATTCTTCAAGTATAAACCCAAATTCGATGAGGTATAAAAATTAGCTCACAAATAATTGTATTTCAAACTGTGTATACAACTATACATACATACATAATATATATATATATATATATTCATATATATATATATTTATATATATATATATTGTTATATGAGCAAAGGCGTCGGTTTCCCGTATCACAACTGAGAGGTTGTTAAACAAAGTTTGAATATGTACATCATAACATTTCCTCGAGTTAGAAACACATTTTCTAAAAAAATTCCATTGCTAAAATGAGTCGGCCTCCCTCACATGGGAGGAAGCACCACCCACAACCTAGCCCTCTCCATGGGTAGAGCTGCAGCTTGGAGCCAATCCCTCAGATCCCTTCACATATTTATTATAAGTATAAAAACTAGTCCTTTAAAATGTAAATAGACTACATTGAATGTAAATTTTTGAGAAATTTGCATTTAGTAGGGTCCTTGAATATATATATATATATATATATATATATATATATATATATATAATCTATGCAATCTAAAACAAGACTTTTCTCAAAGAAAATTCCACATGGAAGAATCCCAATTCTGGGCATAAGCAATCTATATAGGGAAATTATGAAAATAATATATATATATAACTATATAAAAAAATATTGTGAAGATTGTACAGTTTTCACTAACAAGTATTGCACAACAAACATTTCAAAATTCAGAGGTTTTGTGCAATGGTTTTTAACAATACAAAACATTCTTTACTCATCTTGGAAATTTAAATGCAATGGAAGGAGTTAAAAACCTGCTAAAGATTTGCCTCCAGTTGAAAATATCCTTCTTTTACTTCTTCTCCTATAGCTTTCCTCCCTTGCAATTTGTTTCCTGAATAATCTTCCCTTCCTTCTTTCCCTATACTTCTCTTATTTCCTTATTTCTATTCTATTGAAAGTTAAAAAAAAACATTTAATGGAAGCCATTTTTGATATTTTTGTAGAGCACAAATCAAGAAATGAATTCAAGAACCGTTATCTCATTTTCATTAATTTTTTCTCTTTTAAAGGTTTTCCTTTCAGTTTCCCCCCCAAAACCTAATCTTGAAAAGATAATCGATTAAAGAATTAAAATTTATTTCTTGCATATTATTGTCTTAATAATTGAACTAAAAATAATAATTTCATTTCAACCTTTGTATTTGTTATCCCGAAAGAGTTAAATAGTGTAATTTCTAATTTGAAAAATAAAAGTAAATGTTTACTCTTAATGAAGAGTAATAAGAATTTAACTATAAAATAAAGATTTAACCCAAAGTAACAATATTTGATTTTTTTGAAAATAAAATAATTATTTAATTATCCAAACATAATCTTTTACTACAAAACAAAGAAATATAATTAAATTATAATTAAAAATTAATTCTTCTATTTTACTATACTTTTTATTTTCACTTCATTAAATTAAATAAACACTCAGAAAAACAAAGAGTTATGCATCCAATTAAATTAATACTACATGCACGTGTGTGTATGTGAGAGTTTCATTCCTACTGTACCCTTCCATGAGGCTAACCTTCTCTCCTTAGCCACACCCTTGGTCTTCGATGACCTGCATCTCAATACCCTTAGGCACACATCAATAGATTAGTATCCACATAAAGATATAAATAAAAAATATTAAAACTTATGAACTTAAATAACATCTTCCATTTCTATATAATTCAAAATAAATTGCATTCTAGAAGTTCAACTTTCCTTAAATTAAAGCAACATTTCATATTTAATTGCACCAAAACCACCATAGTTTTCATTATGTATTCAACCACACACATCCATCATATATCAAATCCACACAAAGGTAAGCTTGAGGAAGCATGAGGAGTTTGAGACATGACACTCTTTACTTAATTTCTCTGTTGTATCTACATTCTTCTATGTTTCATAAAGCTTTCTCTTTATCTTTCTTTTTTTTGTGTTTCCTTTTGGGATGATGCAAGGCATTGAGACATTTAGGTCTTCCATGTTGATGTGAGTACTTTTTTTTTTTTTTTCTTTTTATCATTCTTCATGTTCCATGATTATTTGGGGAATGATGATAGTTTGAGCTCTCTAAACATATTGCAGTGAAGACATATTAACCCCAAATCCATGAACCCCTCATGTGTTTTTCGGGATTTCATTTTGGGGGCAACCCTTTTTCATGATGGGCTTCTTTGGAAACATATGACTTGGCGAGAACTTTCGAATAAAGCTCATGCCCTCTTTTATTAGCATTTATCATTTGCTACTTTAAAGTAGTGCTCATAGCATGTACGTTTATAATTTCTTTAAAGTTAGAGAACTTGATCATTAGCATTATTCTTTTGTATTTTTTGAATTCATGTTTCTTTGTGTAGACTTCTTACTTTATGTGATGCGTCTTTCTCTATTTGGTGACATTAGGTGTGATTTCCTTCAAGAGTGTGATTTCTATTAGCATATTATATTCCTCTTAGTGGCTTGATGTGACACTCTGCATCCCTAAGTTGTGAGCCTTCTATTCTTTAGGCTGGCCCTCTTTTGGAATGACCCAAACTTTGTGTATAAGTTGGGGCCTTAGACTAAGTGGAAACTCCTTTGAACTTACTTTGCTTTTTCGTTTGTGTTTGTATGTGGGCCTTGCACTTAATACACTTTGTTTTCTTATGGAGCCATCTTGTTTTGTTCATAGGTGTTAAGACAGTTAAAGTTTTTCTTTCCCTATGAATCTTGTTGTTTTATTTGGCATGTGCAAACTTCTTAGGAGGTATAACTTTGGTATGGATTATATCAAGCCAAATTAGAGTGTGATTTTCCCATAGCCATGTTTTTTAAATGTGAGTGCACATATTGGCCCACATGTGCTAGCCTAGGGGCTGCTTAAGTGGATGGCTTGAGGTTTCCTTGGCACTTGTAGGCGTGTGTATGGTTTGGTGTGTGTTTTACTTATAAGCATTTTATTTTGGACAAAACAACAGATTTGATCCACATAGCATTATACAGTAGTGAGGCTTGATCCACCCATTTGTTCGATTTTCTATGGCTTCTCAGGTCGATCTTCCTAGATTGTTGGTGTAAGTATTATTTGTGATTATGTTGATAATTAAGCCTTGTTCAATTAGCTAGTTAAATTAAATAGTGGTGTTGAGAGGAATCTGACCATTCCTTGAAGTTTAGAGCACTCAAAATTATATGGGTTTGGTTGCATAGAAATGAGATTTTATGTGCATAGGTTAAATAAAACCTAAAAGAAGGATGTTGGAAATTCTCTAGGGATTTAATTAAAGTATTAAATTAAATTATTAAATTTGTTTGAAGGGGGTAATTATTTAATAGAATATATTATTTCTTTATCTAAGACGAAATTGTAAACTACAATTATCAATAATGAGTATTTTAAATTTAAGTATGGATTAATAATCCACTTATTATTGAAGCTTATTTATAAATTTACAATATTTCATGAATATGAAAATAAAAATATAGAATTACATTATAAATAATAATACTCTCAAATTTGATAAAATGGATTAGCCATCCATTTATGAATGCTGTGAATTATGAATTTCAAAATAATTGGTTAAAGAAGGGAATAAAGGGAAAATAAAGAATAAGTATATATAAAATTTGAGAAAATAAATACAAACAAAAGTGTTGATTAACAATGGCACATTTTATTTACCTCCATAAATGTTATTACAAATGATGAAATTTAATATTCTAAAATCTTGGCATTGATATAAAATAAAATTAATATTATAATTAATATCATTATTACTAAAATCATAAGACATTTTAATTAAGCATTTAAGTACCTTATTCTAAGGAAAGAAAAGAGAAATACAAAATTGGGGCCTTTAAAAGTTTACGCCTGTCCTTGCCCTTTTATCCACCTGGCTTCATGCATTCCACGTGCCTGTCCTTACACTCTCTTCTTTTCATGTTCCTTGCGTGGCATTCTTCTACTTGGAACAAGGCTCTCTTTTTGGGGAAGTTCAGGCATTCCTGAAAGGGGAGACTAAAGGTCATGGTATGGAGAGAGTTGTGGGTTTATTCGGGAGGTTGTGGATAGCAGGAGGGAGGGTGAGGAGTCTGTTCAAACGACACTGTCCATCCATTAGCATGAGTAATGTGAAAGGAGGGCGTGTGAGCATTCATGGAAGAACATGAGCTACAGGTGCTAAAAAGCAGTAAGAGAGTTTACCGGCCATACAGGCAGCATTCTACAAGGAGTGGTGTTGGAGCTATGAGGAATCCTAGTTTGCCACAGGAAGGGCGTTGGGAGTGGAATAGTGGTGGCGTGAGGGTTGCTTTTAACATATACCTCCTTTTCCAAGGAATTTTGAACCCTTATCTAGCCTTGGCATGCATATTCTCAGGTCTGAGTGATACTTGTCCATGCATTGTTCATTATAGTTACTCAGGTCAATTTAGTATTAATTTGTAAACCATTTGTTGCTACACAAACTGAATATCATTGCCACGTAAACCTATTAGTTGATATTATTTCTCAATTGGATGTGTTTAAGACTATTGCTTCCTTACAATCATCTATATTATTGTAACTCAGTCAGTAGTATTGGAATGAGACAGAATTTGGTTATTAAATCTGATTGTGCATTTCCATTTGGAATCTGTAGTACTAAAAATAGAATGTTGTAGGTTTAAATAATCCTGCTCTGATGCCATTTGCAGCCTGTCTTAGCAGCAACACTTGAACATAGAAGACTGTAGAGTTAAAAGTACCCTTCCTGTTTATGTAGGAAACTGTCACAGCATCAACACTTGAAAATGAATGTTGTAGAGGTTTTTAATAATCTCTCTGATTTCATTGTCATCTGGTCTCAGCCATCACACTTGAGCATAATAGAAAATTTTAGAGATTCAAATGACTTTCCTGATTCCGTTCACTGCCTGTCTCAGCCACAGCGCTTGAACAAAATAGGAAGTTTTATAGTTTAAATGACCTCCTTGATTCTGTTGACAATCTATCGTAATTGCAGCAACTTGAATTATAGAAGGGTGTAAGAGTTTAAAAATCCTTCCTGATTCTCTTGGCAGTCTGTCACTACCACGGTGTTGAGACTTTGGAGGGTGTATTAATTTAAATAATGTTCCTAATACCATTCAAAACCTATCACAGCTGAAGCTTTTAGATGATAGAGAGTGTATAAGTTTAAATAGCCTTCCTGAATCTGTTGGCAACCTGTCACATCTGCGGTACTAGAAAATAGAATGCATACAGGTTTAAATAATCTCACTGATTTCATTGTCAACCTGTCTTAGTCTTCGCACCTCCCAGCAACATTTCTTAAGTCTTTCGAACAAACCCGTTTTGCACATATCCTGCAACCCTTGTATTCCATGAGATCACATATATTTGTGGCATTCCATTAATCAATTTTTCATGCCTTGTCTATGCGTCCTTATTCCTAGAAGCAATTTATCAAATATATATTTATATAGTGTACTTTGTCTTAGATACCGTCATATACTCTTTCATGTCTCTTTGCGAATCTGCAATATAGCATTCTGTATATTACTAAAAGATCTCTTATTTTTCTTAAGAATTATCTTGCCTGTGTAATAGACATTAGAAGATAGACCTTGTCTCTCAGAAAAGAGAAAGAAACGCTGGCATTTCTTTTGTTAGAAAAATGCACCTCCCACACTTCTTTTATTGCTTAAAACTTCTTATATGAAATTTTTAGTCTATACGTATTGTGCTTGCACTGGCATTTTTGTTAGTATTCATAACTATTATGGAAATCACTTTTAGTGGAGTGAATAAAGGGCTCCACATTTATTCCTGTGTGAAGTCTTTATTTTTATATATAAAAATAAATAAATAAAATAATATAGTTTCCTTAATGTTATCATAATAAAGTATCTACTTTTTCCTTGGTATGGGAAAAGTACCAATTTAAATAAAGATAAATTAAATTAGACATTTAGTAAAACTGCCTTTAGAAAGGGAAGGCATCTTTTGGTATTTAAATGGGATTTTTATCTTTTTCTTAAAAGAAAGTAAATGGAATATATATATATATAGATGGAATATATATAGTGTATTTATTTATATAAATAATTATATATATCGTAAAGATGAACAATTAAATATATATAAATATGTAAGAATTAGATACAAAATAATAATAATAATAATAATAATAATAATAAAATACTGATAATATTATTAATCGGAATAGTAATTCTATGGAATAGTTGAAATTGAAATTATGTTAATCAAACAGTTAGGATAGTAGGAGTGTCAACTATGGTAAATCCATAGGAGCTAGAAATAGAATTTTAAATTAATAAGTAATCCTTAATTATGTTATTATGAAAGAAAGGTATTTTTATTGTGAGGTCATAGATATGTTGATAAATCGTATACTTCGAGTTGCAATCGATTACATTAGGGTTGTTAGGTAAAGTATGTTAATTAGATTGAATGGAGAAAAAAATATTGATTCGTTTCAAGAAGGAATTCTTAGAATTGATAAATGTAATTGTGTGTTTTAAAATAGTGCTTATCATACATTTGCATATTCAATGTTTTCGCTTTTATACGTGAAACTATGGTAATTATCTTATTCCAAAATTGTTTGTAATATGAGAACGAGGTTTGTGAGATAGCCTAATGTTCCTCTTGGATGTAGTTTTAGAGTGATTTTTGTGTCGTGTTTAATGTTTGATGTTGATATTGATGCCTTCGACTATGTGGATGAGTAATGGTTTTATTGGTTATTGTTCAAATGAAAGTATTGTTTTATCTTGCTAACAAATAGTTTCCTTTGATGGATATAATAACCTTGATGGTCCATCATGTGTATATTAAGAGAGGATAAGGATTTATTCTTGAATTCGATTAATTGTAAGTTCTTATGATTTATCATTGTGAGTTAAAATGTCTTTGTAGTGAAAAAATGAATAAAATGTAAATCGAGTGTCTATTAGTCTTTATGATTATGAATGTTTTCATATATTTAAAGGTGAATTTTGATGGTTATCATGATTGATTGGCTTGATTTTCAAATTGAGATTGTGTATCATTGATTGATGTCGTTGTCATAATTGTTGTCTTTGTTAAGGGTGATTAGTTGTCATACTGCAAGGGTATCTTGAGAGGAGAGATAGAGGTTTCCTTGGATGCCCAGTTGAATTTGTGTCAAAATTGATTATGTTTGCTTGAATCTAGAGATCTCTTTATGATGACGCCACTTTTATCCTACTCCTTTCAATTTATGATTATGAAACTTATATAGTCATTTTGTGGCCCCATGATGTGAATCTTCCTTTTGTGTTTTGATTGAGGAGATTTTATGCAGTGACCTTCTTGTAGTCATATTTTGTGTTGGTTTGGAATCTGATATGCTTGAATTACCCTTAGGGAGAGTTTGTGGATTTTTGATATTTTAGACTTCCAGAGGCAATGGAGAAACTTGTATTATATTGATTTTTTTTATGGTTGGAAATTTGTGATGCATTGATCTCATTTTTGTTTTGAGTTCTTGCGGGTGGTACCTACTTTGTTCTGGTTCTCAATGATATGGAATGGGTTGCAAGATGGTGGTTGTCTCATACATTGTGAGTTATGTACACTTTAATTTTTATGTTAGCTAAGGTACACCCCTTGCTTGAATTTAGTTTTTGGTGCTGTAGGGAGAGTGGCTCTTCATGGGGGCCGGTGCACAAAGGGGTTGTTAGGGTAACCCATGGAAGAGTTATTTAATAAATGATAACCTAATAAAATTAATTAGTGGACTTGGGCAGTTAAACACTAAACAAGATTAATTATGAGCCTCACCCATACCATTAGTGCTTTCACAGTCTAAGGATGGGATGAGAAGACTTGGTTGGTAAGATCACTACCTTGTCCTCACAAAAGATAAGTGGTCCCACATGAGTCACCCTATGGAGCAGTCGCCTTGAGATAGGCAGCCTGGATAACCATAGATGGAGGTGGTACCTTGTGATAGGTTGCCTGGAAAATCCATGTAAGGCCATGCGATGACACTCTCCTACAATACCCGTTTATTCTCCCTTGTTTGTTTGCCTCTGGGAGTGTTAATTGAATTGTTGATGTTGTGGAGGCAGATGGATTCTTGGTGTTTGTTGTTGAAGCCTCCAAGTTCTATCTTTTAGTGTTGCACACATGCCAACAACATTGCCTCATGGCAACTTGATTGATGATAATGAAAGGTGCCCTTGATATTTATTATTGGTTGATATTGCGATATCATTTGAAGGCTTTTGATCCTATTGTTATTGGCACCTCTTATGGTTACTTAGTGTTGATCTATAATATTGATATTTGGTTTTGTTTGACTTTTCATTATTTTGTTGTGGCTATGTGATGGCATTGATTATGGGTTGTTATCTTATGTTGTTGTTATCCTTGTTGTGGAGTTTGGTTTGCTTTTGGTTTGTTTGGCTATTTTGATTGAGGAATGGGGATCTTTCTTGTCAACTCCCAACACGGGGGGTGGACTTTCGGGTCCACGTGGTCAGGTGGAACGTGCTATGCACCCCATTGGGTCCCCAGTTGAGGTTTGAAATTTGTAAATTTTGCCGCTTGCAGCGTCTCCAGAATTGTTCCCAAGTCCAAGCCAATCTTGTTACTTTGTATTCACCTTTTTAGTTGTATTATGCTATCTTATTGTATTGTTCCCATTCATGTTGGGGAACACTTCTGCATTACGGTCACTCTTGTACGATGTAAATTTTATTATCATTGTAAGGAATGTAGTCTTTGACCTTAATTTATGATCTCTGATGGATGCTTATCATGCTTGAAATGTATATTGATGCTTGTACTATTATGAGTTATTGTTTCATAATGTGCAATTCTTAATGGTGTTGTATCTGTGGAAATATTTATAATTATGTTCATAGATGTGATAAATGGTTTTACTTATATTCTGATATGGATGTTTGAATGTCATTAGTAATACTACATAATGGTTAAGTGGAATCCTTGTAGTAAGTTAAGCATCGTCTTGGTTTGGGTTACGTTAGTAATGTTGTCATGTGTACCCCAGAGCACATAGTATACGATGTATATATTAACTGCAAAGTATGCGTTGGTTGTTCATGTCCATTCTTTGTCATATCTTACTTTCAAAAAAAATTGATGTGCTTTTGTTTGTAAGTCTCTTGTTGTCTTTGGGGTTTCGTGTGGTAGGGGCATTACATTTCTTTATTCTATATGTCTTTGGCAATGTATGCTTGTGTCTTGTTGTTGCTCCTTACATTATTTTCATGTGTGTTCTTTTGTGCCTATGTTGTTTTTCCATAGGATCTTAGTCCTAGGGGCTTGCGTAACCCTCTTGATCATTGTCATCTTATCTTACTAGC
>VDFB02249437.1:0-10683 GCA_007258455.2 Sequoia sempervirens
TGAAACTTTGGTTTTTTAGGTATGTGAAGTCTTTGTACATTTTCTTTCATTCTATTATGGCTTGCTTTCATTTTTGTTGTTTTGCTTATTCCATGTTGATCAAATTGTGTGTTTGTCATTTTACAACCTTAGGTTGTCAATGGAAATTTTAAATTACACAATTTTATACACTTTCCTATTACATTTTTAAACCACATCTCTTTGAGGCATTTTTTTAAATTTAACAATTGACTTTCTTTGTGTATGCTTCCAAAGCTTTCATTGAGGTATTTTGTCAAACAATTATACAAACCAACTGATTGCCTTGTCTATGCTACCAAATTTTCCATACATGTCTCTAAAAAATCATAATATACTCCTAATGCAATAGGGGGAGGCTTGCAACACACAAGCACACAACTCCAATCTACAAACAAATTTTCAATTTACAATTTCATCAGGACCTCTTCTTTAACAAATTCACATTGTTTAGGTTGTAGCATATCAAATTCACTCAATCAGGTATAATTCCTCACACAACCTTCTCACTTCTCAACAGACCCCCAAATCCAAAAAGTCTTTACTTAGGTCTCAAAACAAAAGATTTTCCAGGTTTTAGGACCTTGCATGCTCAAATAGGTTTCTAATACAAAAGCCCTCAATTTGCTCATAAATATCTAGGGTTTTCTATATTTCAAAAATCTAAGGCCTTCCAAGCCTCACCAAAGCATCAAACAAGTATGTCAGGGTTTGCAAAAACAAAAAAAACCTTCACTAGGCCTTTAGCCTCATTAGATCTCAAAAACACCACTTTGGTTCCTCCTTTTCATGCCAAAAACTCACATTCTCAGCCTAAGATACCATCATCAACCCTATAGATGCCTTACCACTATTAAAAGAAACATGAAAACTTGAAAACAACATATTACAAGCCTTTCCTCTGAATCACAGGTCACCACAGTAGGAGGAAAGACTCCATCTTTAAATTAAAGTAAAACTCATACCCTGCTGGTCTATACAGGATGATCACGAAGAATTGAGTTTTTCTTTCACTGAAACAACCAAAGGAGTCTCAAAATAGATTGAAGTCCAAGTTAAGACCTACCATCACTATAATTTATGAATTTCTAATCATGGGAGGTCTGTACTGGGCCATACATAGGAAAAAGAAACTGAAAACACAAAAAATACTTGAAACTCCACAGTTTAGGGGTTGCGTAGAGCACCAAATCCTCAAAAGAAATTAATTGAACCCTTTATTTGGGCTTGTATGATGTTTTTATACATTTTCAAATTAGGAGTCCCAACTTCCTTCAATTCCCATAACCACCCTTGAACCACCAAACCTTCATTAAGCCTAAAAGTACTAGTATTAGCAATGGTTTGCTTAATAAGCTTCATTATGAAAATTTGTTGTTCTACAGACCTAGGACCATTTAGAAACCTTTATTTTACCCATTACAAAGCCTTTCAACATATCCAACAATCACCAATTCTTGTTTTGTACCAAACTGCACAAATTATCAAGTTTTCTATGCTTTTAAGGACCCAATTAGCCCACTTTACAAAGGGGGACCACCTTGAAACTTGTCCAAATCTCTTGAAACCTTGGGGCAGCACATTATATTTGTCAAAACTTCAAATTACAACATTAGATTGTAGAGATTCAATCATTTCCCACCCAAACCATAAAACCCTCTCCCTAGGCTTAGAAACCCTAGGTTTTATTGAGAGTAGCACTTGCCAAACACTCAAACCAGGCAATGTTGAAACAAAGCCCTAAAAATACCCTGCTCATACTCCATTTTCAACATAAAATGGTACAACTCAAAGAGCTCAATTGGGTCCACTTCAAAACTCAATTAGTGGAGAGCTCAAGCATTTCCCTCATTTGGTTTGGCCTTCAATCCAAGGATAAATCCTCCATTCAAGTTTTTCATGGCCTTTTATAATGTTTCCCTCTTAAAACAAACCACTTCAACTTTGAAAATTAACATTTGAAAGAGGTAACCATTGGTCTCCCTCTTTAATAGACTTTTACAACCCTTCACTATTAGTTGATTTGACTTGACTTAGCACTTTTTGCACAGGTAAAATTATTCATCATGTCGAAGAAACGAACTATTAAAAGGAAAAAACTAACAGATGATCAGCTCAAATACTTTAGAGATAAATAGAAAAAATAGATGAGGGAATATTGTGAGAAGCATAAATTGGCAACGATTGATGAAAACAAGCCAGTTGAAGAGGAACCTCAACCGTAAAAAATAGAAAAGAAATTGGTAGCACAAAGGGCACAAATGTGAGAGTAGTGCTAGGGGAGATGTAGATACCATAGTTGGAGACACACCCTCTACCACAAGGGAATACAAAGGGACACCATTAAGTACAAGTGAATATGGAGGGACACCATCTATCACAAGTGAGTATGGTTGGACACCATCCACCACATCTGAAGTTGATAGTACATCATCACTTGGATTTGATGAACAAGGTATGCCACCATCCCCATGTGAACCTCAAGGTATGTATTCTATTCCACTCTTGATTGAAGGTACACAATCTAGCCCACCTCAATTAAATATTAATGAAATTACTAATGTTGAGATGTATGTACCTAAGATAACACCACATAGAATTTTGCAGCACATGGAAGGTAAGATTCCATAATGCACTTGTAGAAGATATGCTGATAAGATTTGGAAAATATTCTTTGAAAGGCTAAATGAGACCACAAGATGTCAACTATTTGTTCAAACGATGCGGGGTTTAAAGTACATAAACATCATGAAGACTCTTGGGTTGAGAACGTCAAATGCATCAAGTGAAAACACTATTGTGAAGAATCTAATGTATGCTTATGAGAGTGTGGGTAAAACCTCACACTTAAAGGATAGTAATGTCACCCAACGTGTCATTACATCAACTTTGGTAAGCTATCAAACAAAGAGATATCCTCTCATTAAAAACACAAGTGAACAAATGGGAATTAGTAGAAAAACTTTATCAAAAGCCGTTCAAAAGCGGCAAAGAATTGAGGGCACCAATTCAAATGAATTATGGGTATTCTTAGGAAGATTGCCACATAAAGATAAAAAATTTGTTGAAGCATTGAGAACACTAATTGAAGATTATTGGAAGAGTAATACAAGGCCATCTTCGAATCAAAGGGATGTCGTAAGAAGGAGAATCGATAGTCAGAACCATGAGCCACATCCAAAGCATTTTTTGGATACGACTAAAACCCAATTTTTTTGTAAATTTCAAAATGCTTATCCTCAAATTGGTATTTCTCAAAAAAAATTTGAAATGCTTAAACCTTTTTATGTCAAGATAAATCACACACACACACTACTTGTTGTTGTAGACTACATATTGAATTGACTAACCATTATGATGTTTATCGTTCTATATGTTTAGATTTGCATACTAACGATGTTTTGTAGGATTGTGGCATAAAAGCACCACCAAAATCTTCAAGAGAGTTCTTATCAAAAAAATTATGTCAAATAGAGGATGGCCAAATATTCTATAGGACAACATGCTTGGATGGTTCATGTGAGCATTGTGGTGGCTTGCAATGAATGCCAGTATGTCAACATATGGAAAGCACAAATGAGGTGGGACATAAACTAGTAGATTTCGGGAAGTATAAAGCAATGGCATACACTACAAAAGATGGGTCTCAAGCAAAAAGGTGTGATTTGGTTATTGAGAAGATTCTAGTGTATCAATTTATGTCCATGTTTCATGAGAATCTAGTGTATGAGTATGCAAGGCATACCCATAGAGCCCGATGGTACGGACACACAATTCCGAGCGCCGACACCTTTCCTTGGCGGCATAGTGGTGGTTTGACTTTTCTGCAGTTACTCAGGCCTGGCATTGTGAAGTTGATCCGCGGTATTACAGCTCCGCGAGGTTTTTACGATATTTATTTGCACTTCAGGAATTCATTCATCGATTGTTCACGGAGGACCAGGGAAGGTATTAATGAATCACTTTTTACTTGTGGTGATGATTTGCGCGAGTTCATGCAAGTTTTTTCTTTTAAATGTTCTATAGTCATTTTACGGCTTGGGGAGGCATAGCATACAATAGACATATAATATGGTTAGATAACTATACAACACAATTCGAGAACACATACATGTTCTATTGGTTTGTCTGGGGATGCATCTACTTTTGTGTTTATATATGGAACTTTTGTGGGACATGGAGAACACATGATGAGGTGGGAGCATGTGTAAATTAACACAAGAGAGTTAAAATTATAAAGCAATGCATAGTTGGCCTTATGTAAGATCGTGTTGAGTGTTGTAATGCCCCGATGAGCCCTAGGTGGCAAAGAAGGGTATGTCTTGATTCATATATTTTTTTGGTTGATGGATGATACCTAACGACTGCACCATATGAGGGATTGTTGTACACTAACAAGTCGGGTAGAGCTGCTCGCACCGCAAGTATAAATGGGTTCAGCTGGGTATCGATGCAGTAAAAGATGGCATGCTTTTATTCTTACGTAGCCTGTGAAATGCAAGCTTTGGAATGATTGTGGAAGTCCCGGAGAATTAAGGTTGAAAAATGGTTGAAAAGTTAATGCTTTAGCCGCCACACATATAAGCCCCTCAGATGGCATTGGAACCAACAGTCGGAATCATCGGTCGACTTTGACCATGTATCGGATCTAGTTCAACAAATGTATATCTACTTGCTTAGTTTTTGAAATTCCATATTGTTATCTTACTTTGTATAGTATTCATAATGTTGACTAATTTCAAGAGATATGTCGCACATATAAATGCAGGGCATATTTATGTAGTTATTCTAGATGAAGACAACGAAGAGGGAACAAACTATTACTTGTGTTGTTGTGTTGAGGTTAAAAATAAATTGGAAGCCACAATTATAGATAGAGAAAACATTGAATACCCTACATGCTTAGTTGTTGTTACTGGAATGTGGCTGAGAAGGTACCCACATAAGAGTGTTAAACATTGGTTGTTTGAGGAATTTGACATACATCATAAGATTCTTCATTACTCAAACCTTGTCGTGGCATCCAATATTTGTTTGACCAAATATGGGGGTAGACCTTTGAAAAAGACCTTGTGGAAGGTCCATGAGTGACCATGAGGCAATACTTGACACAATAAAGAGTAGAGCAGACTCAGATGGTTCATTGGATTAATTTGTAAGTATATGCACAATGGTTCTTATTAATTTATACTTGTATCCACGTTAATTTGGTTGATGCCAATGCTATCATCTTATTTTACTTTGCATATCTATAAGTAACCAAGCAAACATTGATTGGTGTCCCCTTGCATAAAATTCAGATTTATGAGCCATCCAAGAGAATCTTAGGCAAAAAAACAATGCAACATCTTTATTTTGATGATCTTGACAAATCTCAATTATGGTTTTAAGCCATTACAAAAGTGCGTGCAAAACTTGGTCAAAAAATTCAAGTTATTCATTTGAAGTTAACCTTAATAAGTGACCACCTATGATGTGGTAGACATTATAAGAGCATCTCAATTTCAAGATATTCTATTCATTAGAGGTGTTGTGTGCAATAGGTATCTTGGAACTCCCAGTGAAGATGTATGACCAGGGTTGACTAAGTTGAGAGACTGCCATGCCTATCTATAAGTGCCTTCTATCTATTTTGGATGAGCTATTTCTTTTTATTCTTTTACTTTGTGTATCTGTAACTAAACTAGTAAAAATTGATTGGTCTCGCTTTGCAAAAAATGCTGATTTTTGAGCCATCAAAGAGAATCTCAGCCAAAAAAGCAATGCAACATCCTTATTTTAATGATCTTGAAAAATCTCAATTATGATTTGAATCCATTATAAAAGAGCATGTGAATCTTTGCGAGGGAATCTCAAGTTACTCATTTGAAGTTAACCTCTAAATGAGAACCTATGATGTAGACATTAGAAGAGGATCTCTAATGTACATGAGTGACATTGTAAAATATCTATGAGAACAACTCTTACCTAAGGCATTGTAATGATATTTACATGTATAATAACCTTCAATGCCTCGAAGGAGAGGTTTTTGGTTGATTTGTAACCCATTTTTGATCAATAAGAATGTTATTTTCTCAAAATTTATGAGTTTTTTTTCTCAATTTTCTTGTTGTTGTATGGTCTGTACAGATGCTAAGATGATTTGAAACCTCTTGGATGTTGTAGATAGATGAATTATCTTTCATTTGCACCTATTTAGAGGTTATACTCTTTGTATAGTGAAAGTTATCTTGTTTTTACTATTGCTACCTACTTTTACAGTGTTCTTAGATTAAAGGGTTTCATGATGTAATTTAACCCATTCCACTTTTTATGCCTACTGTAACTTGTGGAATGGGTCCTCTAACTTGTAAAATACATGTTTAACCTGTTTAGAATGTTGTGGAGTCAAGGTTGGGTGTTTGGGATGATGTTCTAGGGCTGTAGCAGGGAATTTTCATGATGAAAATGAGGGTTTCAAGTGGTGTTTTGACAAAATGTGGGAAGGACTATCCATGTAATGTATTATTCACCATGTGCAGGGTATTTTCATGATGAAAATGAGGGTTTCAAGTGGTCTTTTGACAAAATGTGGAAAGGATTGTCCATGCAATGTATTATTCACCTTGGGGCAGCAATTCCTATGCCTTTTAACTCATGTTTGTTCACAAAACCCTCCAAAACAGGGTATATCGGTTGTTCACAAGAAAATGCTTAAAGGAGGCTTCAAATTAAACCTTAAAACCACATAGAAATCAATGCCAACACAAACACCTATGTGGAAAGAAAGATTACACAACATACATTAGCTTGTATGATCTGTACAACTTTGCAAAACAAGGAAGAAACACATAAAATTTAAAGAAACTCAATTTCTTATTGTCAAAAACCTTGAATCCTAAACCAACATTACAAATGATGTCTTCTTCTGCCCACCGAATTACATCGAAAAGAGAGCACAATCACTGTGTACAAAATCATACAGTTTAAGGAAACATCAGATCCCAAAGTGCAAAAGTGTAGCAATGTTTGATGGGGTATTACTCGGATACCATGGTGCTTACGAAATCTCTGTTTGAACCTATTGGATCGCATTGGGACCCTCTAAAATAACTCTCGGCTTCGTTTATTTCAGAGTGGTTTTCCTGGTGTCTAGTTTTCTGATGGAAAAATTGTCAAATGTAAAGCAAAGTGGAAAGTTGCAAGGTGGTGCAACTTTCTATTCCCCGCGAACTCGCAAGGACTGTAAACAAACTTTATTCCAACGCGATTCAAATAGACATTTTACTTCGGTGATATGGTCCTCTTCACATCCAAATACGTGGAATTGCCTCGAGCTATGTTCAACCAAATCTAACCCTTTTTAAGGGGTCCAAAGGAAAAAAATGGCTACAAAATTTATGCGAGGTTAATTAACACTGTACCAAAAATTTGTGTCTAATCCTATGGAACAAGCAAGCCCCTCTACAATAACCTCCTCTTGGTTTTGTTATCTCGTGAGTGGTTTTCCCCGCGGTGTCTAGCTTCGATGGAAAGTGTCAAATGTAAGCAGCGGAAAGCTGCAAGGTGGTGCAAATTTTTTGCAAATCAGGTGGACTAAAACAGATTGTTCCAACGCTATCCTAATAGGGAATAAGCTTTGCGCTAAGAATGGTCCTCTTTACACCCAAACATCGTGGAATTGCAGGAGCTACATTCAACCGGACTGACCCTTTAAGGGTCCAAAGGGAAAAATGGCTGCAAAATTCAAGTAGGCCAGAGGTTACTAGGACACCGTGATGCTTAAAAACTTCTCATCTAATCCTATGGGATTATGTTGGGCTCCTCTACAATAACCTCTCTCGGTTTACATTATCTCTGAGTGGTTTTCCCATGGTATCCGTTGGGTTCGCCTTGATGGAAAAAGTGTCAAATACAGCAGTGGAAAGTTGCAGCGTGGCAACTTCGCTCAAGAACCAACTCGTGGGTGACCGTGTTCAGACCATATTCCAACATGTTGAATATGCATGTTTATGCTAGGGAAATGGTCCTTTCAAGACCCAAAACATGCGTAATCGCCTCGAGCTACGCTCAATTGATCATCCCTTTAAGCGTATCCAAAGGGAAAATGGTCGCGAAATTTTGTGTTGATGAGGTTACCTGCATTAACTGCGGATGCTTAGAACTTTTGTCTAATCTTATGGATTATGGCCCCTCTATAATAAAAATCTATTGGTTTTGTTATCCCCTGAAAGTGGTTTTCCTGCGGTGTCTAGCTTTGATGGGAAATTGCTCAAATCGCAGCAAAGTGGAAAGTTGCAAGGTGGTGCAACTTTCGCTTTGCACCTATGTGACCAAACAGACCGTCTAAATATGCTAAAATAGGCACTTTTTACACCAGGCATGGTCCCTTTTGCACCCAAACATGGAATCGGCCCAAGCCACGCTCAACCGTGATCGATCCCCTCAAGGTCTTCTTGTAAAGGGAAATGGTCGCAAACTTTAGCATGAGGTTACTAAACACCGTGATTCTTAGAAACTTCTCGCCTAATCCTATGGGATCAAGGCGTTGACCTCTACAATAATAACCTTCGATTTTGTTATCTCAGAGTGGTTTTCTCCTGTAAGTCCAATTCTTAGTTGATGGAAAAAAGTAAATAAATGTAATATGGAAAGTTGCAAAGTGCTGCAACTTTCACTCTACAACTTGTGTGATGAAACATACTGTTGCAACGTGTTTGAATAGGCATGTTTATGCTAGGCATGGTCCTATTTTGCACCCAAACACATAGAATTGCTCCGAGTTATGTTCAACTGGATCGATCCCTTAAGGGTCCAAAGAGAAAAATAGCTGCAAACTTCAACATGAGGTTACTCAGACACCGTGATGCTTAGAAACTTCTCATGTAATCCTATGGGATCGCGTTGGGCCCTTCTACAATAACCTCTCTTAGTTTTTGTTATCTCAAAGTGGTTTTCCCGTGGTGCCCAATTTTCAATTGATGGAAAAAGTGTCAAATGGAAGCAGTGGAAAGTTGCAAAGTGATGCAAATTTTGTTCTGCAAATTGTGTGACCAAACAGACTATTCCAATGTATCTGAATATGCATGTTTATGCTAGGCATGGTCCTCTTTCTCACCCAAACACGTGGAATCGCTCTAAGCTATGTTCAACCGGATCGATCCCTTAAGGGTTTAAGTGTAGTATGTTGAAATAGACCATTCCACCTATTGTTCAGGTTGTGTCTTGGTGATATGGGCCTAATGTAAGTAGGATAAGGAGTAGGAATAAGAAAATAGAATTAGTAAGGGCATTGGAAGAGATTACTAATGCTACGCTTGTTAAAAATTCAAAATTGAGGCCCCTTAAAAGCAAGGCTAGAAGAGGTGAAAAGAAGAAATTGCTTGAAAATAAGTTAGAATAGGTTGGAAATAGGGTGAGATTGTGGAGTTTGATGTGTTCAAAAGGTCTGCAGGGACAAGGGAGGTCAAAAGTATGTTATGGCATGACATTCCCTAGTTGGGAAAACATGGATTTTAAATGAAAAAGAGAGGTTTGAGGGAGTAAATGCAGGTAAAGTCAAGGAGCAACATAATTTGGTGGTCAATTAATTTTGTGTAGATAGAATGAAGAGTGTTGGAATAGGTTTTGAGGTTCAGGTTTGTGGGTTTAGTTCACCGGTTTGGCCAAATTTTTTTGGAGGGGGGTTTAGTTCATTTTGGGTTTGGCACAAAAAACATGTAAAAACAAAATATATATCTATGCAACCTAGAAGCATGAATTAGGATTAGATTATCACATATCATCATGTAAACAAAAAAACCACCATAAACTTGAATGCCATTTAAAACATGCATGATAAATATTCATCGTTGAAACCCCGGAATTGTGGTAGCTTGATATACAAAGTCTATTGATGCTAGGGTTCAATTTGTATGATTTTGAAAAAAGAAGCCAACTGAGTAGAGTTATCAACATTATTCGTAAATCATAAGAATTTTTTTAGTACACTAGCCATTTTGATGTCTTTTTGTAGTCTCAATCGTTATTTTGTATCATTGTTACATTGGTCTTCAGAGTGGTAGCTTAATATAGCTCCATAATACAAAATTTGGTTCACCTCTGTAGTGTAACAATGACATAGGCAGATTTTTTTTTCAAAGAACCAAAGGGTGACTGCTCAATTGAAGTGTATAAACCATAGAAGTAGAAATTTGCAAAAAATCCTGATTAATCCCAATTTTTAAAAAATCTGTAGGCTGGATGATTTTTTCCCTGATTTTTTGAAAAAATCTAACCTTTTGGTCAATGATTTTTTCCCATTTCAAACAGCAAAATTGCAAAAAAAAATGTGTTTATAACCTATAAGAAAATGTGAATAAAATCACGCTAATTTTTGCGTGAAAAAAAACCATAAGACCATAGCTTGTTGCTTACTATTATGCTTTGATAGATTTTTTCGAAGCATCCATAGCTTGTTCGAAAGTACTTTTTTTAGGCTTTTAGCCATAGCAGCAAGGCAGTGAATTGTTTGATAAAATACTTTGGTAGACATGTATGAAAAATGTGGTAGCATAGACAAGGCAATGAAATTTTTGAAAAAATACCTTAAAGAAATGTGGTTTCATGGTGATGGAATGGCATGATGAATGCAATGACAAGCAAATTGCTATGGATTGTCATGGCATTCCATCACCATTGAGACCA
>VDFB02249438.1:0-13303 GCA_007258455.2 Sequoia sempervirens
GGCGCATTTGGCATATGGTGAAGGAATTAACTTCAACGCCTTAAGACTTGCCTTGACCTCTTTCCTAGCATGGGCGCATTTTGGACACCAAGGAGGATTTAACTCGTCTTAGAAACTTTCTCACCTTCCTTCTCTTCTTGGGCGCATTTAGGGGTAGGAGGAGGATAAACTTCATGCCTTAGAAACTTTTTCATCACCAGCTAAGATGAGGGCGCATTTGAGGGGTCCTGCTGGACTTAACTCCAGACTTAAACATTTTTCATCACCTTGGCTTGATGAGGGCGCATTTTAGGGGTCAAGCAGGACAAACTTTGCCTTAGACAATTTTCAACCTTCTGCCAGTCATCTTGGGCGCATTTGAGGGGGTGAGCAGGACAAACTTCAGACTTGGAAAATTTTTCATCACCAGCTTCTGAACAGGGCGCATTTGGGGGGTCAAGGAGGAAGTTCTTCAGACTTAGGCGTTTTTCCAGCCTGCTCACTCTTGATTTACTATATTTAGTAAGTCTTTTGATTTTCACCCTTTTGAAGCTTGGATTGATCTGGAATTCGCGCCACAGGATCTTCTTGACCTAAGTGATCTGTTCACACTGCCATCTCGAGCTGACTTGCTATTTATAGCATGTTTCTGAAGGTGTTTTACTATTTATAGTAACTGCTCAGTTTCATGACTTCCCCTACTCCGTTTGACTTGAAATTTGAATGGTGTGACCCTCATCGGTAGACTTGCCCGTTCATACTGGCGCCTGCTGCTGACTTCCTATTTACAGCCTGTTTTAGAAGTGGCTTACTATAAATAGTAAGTGCTCCGATTGCCTTCAAATTTTACTGGTGGATAGCCTAAAAGATATTGATCGCAGTGGGATACACTGGTTTTCGAAAATTCTGGCATTTTACCCCTCATTTTGGGTTCTGAAGTTGGAAACCCTAATTTGACTTGCATGTCGATCAAGTTTGACCTCTTTCTGTTGCACTTTGCTCTGTTTGTGATATTGATGTGTCGGGCAGCTGCCGGAATGGACCTGCTAAAATAGTAAGTCTTTGAAAAGTGATCATCTTGCCTTGCATGTCACATCACTGCGTAGCTCTTGAAAAACCCATAAGGAATAACTTGACATGCGTCGAAAAGCCCTGCATGCAAACCCTAAAAATAGCCTCTGAAGATGACTCCTGAAAAAGTCCTGAACCTGGTTTGCATGTTATACCACTGCGAATCCCTCGAAAAACCCACGAGGAATGTTCAGAGATGTGAAGAAAATTTCAACATGCAAACCCTAAAAATAGCCTCGAAGGTGAACTTGCTAAAAATAGAAAGCTGTCAGTTTTGGCTCAAATTTTGCAAACAAGTAGCTTGACATGTTCTGGATGTAGTGTGACTGAGAGAACTTCAGTAGTGCTGAGAGAACGTCCCAAATTGAACACTTACTAAAAATAGTAAGTTGTCGGAATTTAATGAAACTTTGCTGGGGACTTGCTGGAAGCGTGCTGACTGCATTTCCAACCTCAGATTTCAATTTATTCACTTCTTTTGACTTCAAATTGGCCGAAAGATTCAAAACCCTAATTCTACAGACTTAGCCAAAATTTCATGTTCAAGCTCAATTGCAGGCAGCCAGGCACATCCCCGGAAAGCAGACAATAGAAAGAGACAGAGAGAGAGAGAGAGAGGCAAAACCAAATCCAAAAGACCAGAATGGAGCAAAAATTAGGGGGGTCCCCATTTAGAATGGGGTGATGTGTGAAAAGGTCACAACATGACATAACTGGGAAAGAACTTGTGTATTTGAATTTGAGTTAAGGACTGTATTTGGAGTTGATATCGCCGTCCAAGTATTGAAGTGTCTTGTTCGATTATATATGATTGCAAGACTCAAGTGGGCACAGTAATTAATAATCTGCCGATTTAAAATATTTCCGGAGACATTGAGGATTGTCGTGTGATATAGGAGAACAAATTCGACATCAGTTATGGAACAAATTAATATAGTCCAAGAGAATTCATATTCTATAATTCCATCGCAAGCTTATGGGACAAACTTTGAAAATAAATTGACCAGATAAAGATTGCTATGTTTTTTATCAAGCAAAGTGGTGGAAGATCAAGTTGACTATAATTGTGTAAAGAGGCTCCATTCATAAGAGTAAGGGCGACATGGACTGTTGAAAAGTCCATTCATGGGCGCTACCTACATCCTTCAAAATATTTGATACTGCGGCTTGGGAGAGATATCGCATAATATATATATAGGAGGGAATAAATGAATCGCTACATAGTTACTTGCAATTATATCTGAAATTTCATTGTTGGAGATATAAAAGGCACTTAAAATATTATTGTTCCCGTTAACATTCAACATTCACATTGATTTATTCTTGAAGGAGTGAACACTTTATATTAGTCTTTATGGAGATGTGGCAATGAGGGTGGGCTATTTGTAGAAACCCTAAGTTTCCCCTGATTCTGAAACTGAATATTTTGTCTGTTTCTTCTGAAGTTTTTGGTTTTTTTGACGTTTTGAGTTTTTTTGCATAAATGAAGAAGATGGCGATTTTGAAAGAAATTGCAAATAAATTCTATAAAAATTATTCAACTTCGGAAATAGCAAAACCTAATGCAAATACTGAAGCCAGATTATTTATTAACCTTCTGAGATGATTACAATGATGATCCAATTACATGCAAGTAAAAAAAGCAACGATTTTTTATGAAGAACCTGGTATTTGCAGCAATAGATGATTCTCCAGAAGATGTACGGCTGAGAAGAAATATGCACTTTCTCCTCCTGCAGATGTCTGCTAAAGATGCCAGAGGGATAGGCGCCTCAAAATGTGAAGTCAGACTGGCAAACTATATGGCGATTTGCTCAACAAGAAAAAGTACGGCCTTCTTGAACAGGTACGGCCTGCTGCAAACAGTACGGCCTTTATAACAGCAATAAATGAAATGTACGGCCCTTCTGGAATCTCAAGATCTGATGAATATATGCACCTGAGTTGCAGGATGCTTTCTAGATGAAAACCTGGATCAAAACTCTGATACTGAATGATCTGTGAAGTTCTATAATTTCTTCTGGATGAAGAAATCCCTCTGCTGGCAATAAATCGGATGATATCTCACACCCTCTGAACTGCTTTCACTGGAGATGGCTCGTTCCCCAATGCTCTGAGATTGAAACCCTAGGCTTGCGTTCTCTGACGAAGACTTGATCAATTTTTCAATTCACAAAATGACATAATGGCTCGAATTTCCAAGCAAATGGCTTATACACATGAAAAGTGCGAATTCCTCAATAATAGGGAATCATTAAAATATTTCGAACTTTTCATTTTAATCTTTCAATAGTCTCAGCTCAAATTTTAATCATAAAATATAATTGCCAATTGGCCCCTTCCATGATGGGTGACCCCTTCATCAGTTCACTTAAGTTATAATATATTAAATATTATAACTTTATAACATATGCTCCAAAGTAATTAATATTTAATTAATTCAATTAAATATTAATATCTCTCTCATTATTTATCCGATGCACAAACCGTCTGAAGCTGACGACTGAAGAAATGATTCTGAACGTGATCCATCCATACTGCTAAAAATAGCAGGGGTCCCACACTGAGTGCCAGATACTGCTAAAAATAGCAACTCAGGCTAGAAGTGTTTGAATGAGCCCGAACGAAAGCCAACTGATCAAATACTGCCAACTGAAGCTGAGCCAAGCTCCAACGTGACCCTCTGTCCAACCTATCAGCCTACGAGGGTCGCATAATAGGCTAATCCTGTGCTATGAGAGATGTCAACTAGAAGGGGACATGACAGTCCGCCCCTCTTGAAATTGCTTGTCCTCAAGAAATCTCAACTTCGGATCTTTGAGAATATCCTACGCTCTCCATGTAGCATCCTCAACGAGCAAAATCTCTCCATTTACACTAGAACTCTTCCTTTGATAATTCCCTCACTTGTGTCTCTGGCCTCGGGGATAGACTTCAGTACTAAGATGTTTCGATGTCATCTAAGGAGGTAGAAGCTGCGAGCGGGTACCACCACGTTATTGCTTTTCTTGAGGTGTGATACATGAAAAACATTGTGTACCACGCTCTGCTTTGGAAGCTCAAGCTCACCAGCACTCGCCCAACTTTCGCCACCGGGATCACGAAAGGACCGTATGCGTGGCAAGCTACCGACCCCTCTTTACTAAGAGTGGGCGGCATTATAACAGCGGTAAACCATGTCACCCACCTCAAAATGCCTCTCGTCCTCGCCGATGCATACTTTGCTTTTGATTACATTGCATGGCGATATTCTCCTTGAGAGCGTTCATAGTATCCTGACTCTCCTGCAACAAGTCTCCAGCACTCGGCACTCTACTGTCACTCAGTAGCAGATCCAGAAAACTCGGCGCCTCATACCCATACAACGCCATAAAAGGAGACATCTGAATAGTCATGTGGAATGTCGTGTTGTAGCAATACTCGCACAAATGAATCCACTTGACCGATGCCTTCTGCTGCCCGGCAATATAATTTCGGAGGTAACCTTCCACCCACTTATTTACTATCTCCGTCTGCCCATCAGTCTGCGGGTGGTAACTAGTGCTTGGAGTGAGCTCGGTCCCACAAAGTCTGAACACCTCCTACCAGAAGTGACTCAAGAACCGACTATCCCTGTCGCTCACAATGCTCCGAGGCAATCCATGTAGTCTGAACACCTCACGAAAGAATACCTCTGCTACCTGTGTAGCGGTGTAGGTAGTGGTAATCGGGAAGAAGTGGGCATGCCAGTAAGCGATCCACGGCGGCATATCACAATCTAAGCCCACGGGCTTTGAAACCCAACCCGGTAATAAAGTCCATGTTGAGGCATTCCCGCCTTCATGTCGAGAGGTCGGAGTGGCACGTGGCTACCGGTTGCGTTGTTTATACGCTTGTTCTGTTGTAAGCGGGGCTCGCATGGAAAAGAATCACGCGTTTGCTGCGGATCTATCGTCACATAGGTTTTGAAATACCCGGGATGTCCTACAGTCGGTACATCATGAAAAGCTCGCATGATTATGTTCTTCACCTCTGAACCTGGGATCAAATAAATCCTGTTCTTGTAAATGATCAAATCATTCACAAGTGTATACCTGGTATCAACCGTCGATCCCTCAACAATGCTGGAAGCCCAAGTGTCCTTGGCATACTCTGCCACAATCATATGCCTCCAATCCTCCGAAATGTGAACCATAGAGCTCAAGTATGGCTTGCGTGAAAGAGCATCAGCTACTACGTTCTGTGTACCTTTGATATACGAGATATCAAAGTCATATGCCTGCAATTTACTGACCCACTTCTGCTGACGATCATTGAGATCTCGCTGCCCCAAGAAGTGTCTCAAACTGTTATGGTCAGTTTTGATGCAAAATTTGCTGCCAACAAGATACTGCCTGAATTTTGCTAAGGCATGCATGATAGCGAGCATCTCCTTATGATATATGCTATAAAGTCTCTCTGGCCTCTGAGCTTACGGCTCTCATACACAATCGGGTGCTTGTCCTGCATAAGCACCGCACCAATGCCCTCACCTGATGCATCGCACTGAAGCTCAAAAGGCTTCGTAAAGTCGGGTAGTGCTAAAACAGGGCATGTAGTCATCAACTCCTTAAATTTCATAAAACATTCCTGTGCCTCAGGAGTCCAAATAAATGCACCCTTCTTCAGTAAATCTGTCATAGGGGCTGCATGTCGTGAATAACCATTCACGAATCTACGGGCAGTCATCACACAAACGGAAACCACTCTTCAGCTATGCCGAGTTTGGCGATTGTAAAGCCCGATCAATAATAAGCGGATCTTTTAGGATCCATCCGCCTCCTCACGCAGCATTGAGTATGGCCTAAACATAACAATTAGGTCATTCCCCCAAGTCACATTTGGATTCGCCAGCATTACGGAACCACTCTCCAAATACTCCAACCACGATTCTACTCCAAAGTGAGCGGATGGCATGCCAAGTCTGTATATAAGGATATCATGGAAAAAGAAGACCATCTGAAGTCTACCGGTGAATGAAAAACCACGTTCATCGTGGTGAAAGTAGGCTGGCGGCGCGTGAGTGAGCCCAAAATGGCATCACTACGAACTTCCAGAAGTGCCCACAATGACATGGGAAGGCGGAGTCTTCTCTATGTCACGCTGCGGACACGTCGATGATACCCTGACCGTAAATCAATTTTGGTAAAGTAACATGCACCATGGAGCTCATCAATAAGCTCGTCTATACACGGTATCGGATACCTGTTTTTGATCGTCCTCTTATTCAGGACTCTATAATCAATACACATGAGTAATGTGCCATCCTTCTTCTTTACCAACACAACTGAAGAAGCGAATGGTGACTTGCTAGGCCAAATGTGACCCATAGCAAGTAACTCCTTGATCGTTTTCTTGATCTCATCCTTCAACCTCTTAGGATGCCTGTAAGGAGTTATCATAACGGGCTTAGCGCCCTCCTCGAGCTCTATAATGTGCTCTATGCCCCTGTCTGGAGGTCTCCCTGGTGGAATATCACTGAATACCTTATCATGCTTGACTCTCAACTGCTGTATGTCTGGATGATATTTAGTCTTCTGTTGTCCCTCCTGTATAGGTGCTAAAGTGCACTCGGCAGCCCACTCTACCATGTCGTGACGCATGAGCCTCTCCATCCGACGAAAAGAAATTGTTTTGATGTTGCTGTCCCAAATTGCTTTTAGTATGTGAGTCTTCCCGTCAACATCAAAACGAATCTCCATGTCCTTGAGACGAAGAGTGACTTCCTCCAATGAATGAAGCCACTTGATTCCCAAGACCAAATCAATATCTCTCATATTAACTACATAGTAATCAGCCTTGAACTCATAATTGTTCAAGCGTAAAGGGAGATCCTTTATCATGCGTTCACACCTCAAAGTGTATCCGTCGGCCACCTTAACCCTAATGTCCTCGAACTCCTTAGTGATGAGTCCGCGTTTCTCAACGAATCTAGCATCTATGAAATTATGTGTAGCTCCTGTATCAAGAAGGGTAATGACCCTCTGTCCTGCTAACACACCACGAATCCTGAATGAGCCCTCCTGCTGAATGCTAGATAAGCGTGCCTCCTGTATCTGAAGCTCTGACTCTATCTCTGCCTTAGGCTCTGAAGCCTGCAACAGAGCTCCTCGAACTCTACTCGCTGTTGAATTCTCGACTCAGAATCCTCATAATGCAGCCCACATCCACTTTCGATTTGCCTTACCCTTAGGTCTTAGGGACAATGGCGTGATTGTGCGTCATAAGACATGCGATGAAACGGCTTTGTTTGTAGATCGTTGGACTTTCGATCCAAAGGTGGTGCTGGCGAGATTTACCGCTTTTGAATCGTTTTAAAATCTGATTTTTCTTTGTGCGAAAATCGAACTTCTGTTACGGTGAAGCCCTTATTGTCCCTGAAAGATGAACCTCTGGAGTTGAATCTACTAGAAGGTGCTGCCAACTCCATACTCCGTGCCTTCTTCATCGCTTCCTGTAATGAAGGCGGATCAAAGGCTTTGATCCAACCTCGCAATGGCTCTGTCAAACCCTCCATGAAGAGCACTACCAACCGCCTCTCAGAAATGTTCGGAACCATAACTGATAACTTCTGAAAGTCACCAATATACGACTCCAAACTGCCACTCTGTCTCAATTGAGCCAAGTCTCTGAAGTAGGATTCCGGATCCTTCCTGTCAAACCGCTCAACCAATCTGTCCACAAACTCCTAATAAAATGTGATCCTGTCATGCTGTAGCGTCACCATACCATGGTGCCACCAGTCGTAAGCTACCCCCTCAAGATGCAGTGTCGCATATCTGATAGCATCTCTCACGACCGCCGAGAACGTGGCATTGTGTCGACTTACTAATCCAGCGCGCGGCGTCACCCACCTGCATACGAACATTTTACTGGGTGCAGCCCTGTGGTTGCATATTTTGGTCATTGTTACGGTATCTGGTGCCGTCACATGGAGCTGCGTGGTGGTCTCTCGGTTGCGTATTTCATCTGTCAAGGAGATCCTCTCGACGCTCGGTGGTACTAACTCACTCCTCGTTTGGCATAGGAGTGTGTCTGCGGAGCGGCTCCTCATGTTCCTGCGGCGGCTTTCTGGCTCTGTCTCACAAAAAGTAGGCCTAGTGGGCCTATCACGCTGTCGAGTGGTACGTCCTGATTATGCGAGATCTTGCTTCACTCCTCTCATCGTCACGATGTGGTGACGGTCTCCTCGGAGTACCCAATCTCTGAAGTGCCACTGTCAACTGCTGCAATACATCATTTGACTGCCGTTGACCTGCACGTAAATCTTTGAGTGCATGCAAAACCTCTGCATCATCCTGATCTCTAGGGTTTTGAGGAATCTCTGTTCTAGGAACATCTATTCTATCAGCCATGTTTTCCGGCTGTCTGCTCAAACTCTGTTGCCTGTCAATCAGAGCACGTCTGCGTGTGTAATACCTGTGAGACTCAAACTGTTCTGGCTGCATAAGACTACTAAACCCTTAGGATGGCAGGATTTAGCTCTGATACCACTGTAGAAACCCTAAGTTTCCCCTGATTCTGAAACTGAATATTTTGTCTATTTCTTCTGAAGTTTTTGGTTTTTTTGACGTTTTGAGTTTTTTGGCATAAATGAAGAAGATGGCGATTTTGAAAGAAATTGCAAATAAATTCTATAAAAATTATTCAACTTCAGAAATAGTAAAACCTAATGCAAATACTGAAGCCAGATCATTTATTAACCTTCTGAGATGATTACAATGATGATCCAATTACATGCAAGTAAAAAAAGCAACGATTTTTTATGAAGAACCTGGTATTTGCAGCAATAGATGATTCTCCAGAAGATGTACGGCTGAGAAGAAATATGCACTTTCTCCTCCTGCAGATGTCTGCTAAAGATGCCAGAGGGATAGGCGCCTCAAAATGTGAAGTCAGACTGGCAAACTATATGTCGATTTGCTCAACAAGAAAAAGTACGACCTTCTTGAACAGGTACGACCTGCTGCAAACAGTACGGCCTTTATAACAGCAATAAATGAAATGTACGGCCCTTCTGGAATCTCAAGATCTGATGAATATATGCGCCTGAGTTGCAGGATGCTTTCTAGATGAAAACCTGGATCAAAACTCTGATACTGAATGATCTGTGAAGTTCTATAATTTCTTCTGGATGAAGAAATCCCTCTGCTGGCAATAAATCGGATGATATCTCACACCCTCTGAACTGCTTTCACTGGAGATGGCTCGTTCCCCAATGCTCTGAGATTGAAACCCTAGGCTTGCATTCTCTGACGAAGACTTGATCAATTTTTCAATTCACAAAATGACATAATGGCTCGAATTTCCAAGCAAATGGCTTATACACATGAAAAGTGCGAATTCCTCAATAATAGGGAATCATTAAAATATTTCGAACCTTTCATTTTAATCTTTCAATAGTCTCAGCTCAAATTTTAATCATAAAATATAATTGCCAATTGGCCCCTTCCATGATGGGCGACCCCTTCATCAGTTCACTTAAGTTATAATATATTAAATATTATAACTTTATAACATATGCTCCAAAGTAATTAATATTTAATTAATTCAATTAAATATTAATATCTCTCTCATTATTTATCCGATGCACAAACCGTCTGAAGCTGACGACTGAAGAAGTGATTCTAAACGTGATCCATCCATACTGCTAAAAATAGCAGGGGTCCCACATTGTGTGCCAGATACTGCTAAAAATAGCAACTCAGGCTAGAAGTGTCCGAATGAGCCCGAACGAAAGCCAACTAATCAAATACTACCAATTGAAGCTGAGCCAAGCTCCAACATGACCCTCTGTCCAACCTATCAGCCTACGAGGGTCGCATAATAGGCTAATCTTGTGCTCTGAGAGATTTCAACTAGAAGGGGACATGACACTATTGCATCATTCTTGGAAGCATTTCTGAGCGTTGAAGATTGTACAAGAAGCATTTCAGAACATTGAATGAATATTCCGAGTGTTGAAGAGTGTTCATTCAACCTACATGCATATAACAACCATCGTTGCTGCGCATATATGAACTGAGGCACCGTATGAACTCGAGGAGGAGTAACGTGGGCTCAATTTTAGTTCTTAGATGTAAGAGACTTGGTGTCTCTTAACCCCAATCTAATGATGTAGAATGCAGATTTTTTTTAATACTGTAAGAGACCTGGTGTCTCTCAACCCCAATTTAATGATGTAGAATGCAGATTTTTTTTTTATGTTTTGCTGTTTGTAGTGTTTTGTGGTTTTTTGCATATAATTTTTTTTGGGTATTTCTTGAAATAAAATGCAGCCAGATAATGAAAATACAATAAATACGCTAATATCTATGCACACTAGATAGTATAGAGTTGCAAATGCCTTACTTTTATCAAATAAATGATTACAATGTTAAAAGGCACACATGCATATAAAAAAGTAGCTGATTGATCAATTAAGAACTTGGTTTTTTATTTGCAGCAATGAATAAACTAGTTGTAAAATTTGATTTGCACAGAAGACAATGATCTCCAGCCAAGAGTTAACTCCAAACGCCTCTAGAAGAATATGCGTTCCCAATGGAAGAGAAATTGAAATAAAAGGCAAGGCATTTTGGCTCCAGATTCACATGCCTATCAGCTAGAGTTGTATGGCCCTGGCAGCAATTAATAGGCCGTACGGCTGAGAAGAAGACACTTGAAACTTGATTGAAATGGCTGAAAGTCAACCTCTCTTCAATTTGATGATTCTTCCCTTCAAACCCTTACTCGTTTTCACCTTTAAGCATAAATATTACTTCTGAATGAAGCCACTCTGTTTAGCAAGCTTCAGTTGATCTTTCACAACCTCAGTATGCCTAATTCTGAAGAGGTATCGTTCTCCAAAATCTGAATTTGTACGGATTTGTAGAAACTCTTGTTTCACAAACTCCAAAGTTCTCAGAGAGATAAAGACAAATTATAATAATCAATCATATGAGTTTGATTTGTCTTTGGGATAATAAATACTCTCTTCAAGAAGCTCGATCCCCAAAAGCATTTAATAATGTTTTTAAATGATAATTAATTCGCCCTTCATAAGACTTAGGAGTAATTCATTAAATGGGCGTACTTTTCCTCCTTGAGTATTAATTACTCATTAAATGATATTGGCCCCATTTATTATAATGTCATTTAATACTTTATAATATTCTATTAAATCATTAAGTCTTATAATTTGACTTTATAATATAAAGTCACATTAATAATTAATTAATTATCATTAAATGCTCCAAATATCCACCATTTGCCAATCCAACTACCAAATTGGGTCGAGTCTGAGAATACCAACTGAGCCAGGTGCCCTGCTAGAAATAGTAAGCCCTGATGGCCTGACTTACTATAAATAGTAAGTGCTAAAATATCACTCTGTGGACATCTGCTAAAGCCCAAACTTGAATTAGAAAGTGGAGTATTGTCCCTAACCACTGGGTAACTACAATAGAAGACCCTCTAACCACAACTGTCAGCCTACGAGGGTCGAAATGATAGGCTAACCCCTCAATCACACGAACTGACTAGGAAGGGGACATTATAGTCCGCCCTCCCTGAAATTGCTTGGCCTCAAGCAATCTCAGCTCCGGATGTTGTAAGATCTCCTCTAACTCCCAAGTAGCATCCTCTACTGGCAAGTCTCTCCATTTTATCAGATACTCCTTGATAACCGGCCTCCGAAGGTGTCTCTCTTTGACATCGAGGATGGCCTCAGGAACTAGAATCAACTTCCCTTCGTCATCAAGGGGTGGCAAAATTGGAGAAGGAACTACATGCTGACCCAACGCCTTCTTCAGGCATGAAACATGGAACACATTATGAATCCTGCTATCCGTTGGTAGATCTAACTCATATGCAACCTCGCCCACTCGTCTGATAACTCTGAATGGACCATAGTAACGAGGTTTCAACTTCTCTGCACACCACTCTTACAAAGTTGGTGTCTATCTAAGGCTATAACATAGGATACCATAATCGCTACTTGAAAGAACAAGTTGCCTTCGATCCAGCATATTGTTCTGATGATTCTGACCCTCTTTGAATATTATTCCCAGAGACTAAGCATAATATCCACAGTTATCAGTGAATATCACTCCCTGCCGTTGATTTTCTGCTGTCACTGGGCCACTGGTCCAGAAGTTGGGCCTCCTTTCACCCTCGAGTCGCCATGGTAGTGTCATTTTGTATGGTCATGTGGTGAGTGGAGTTATAACGTACTCCTGGAGAGGTATATCCACCTCACCCAAGCTCTTTGCTGTCCAACTACATAATTTCGCAGATATACTTCCACCCACTTATTGACGATCTCCGTCTAACCATCTGTTTGAGGATGGTAGCTGGTACTAGGTGTCAGTTCAGTTCCACATAACCTGAATAACTCTTGCCAAAAGTTACTCATGAATCGACTGTCTCTGTCGCTCACTATAGTCTGAGGCAAGCCATGTAATCTGAATACCTCTCGGAAGAAGAGCTCTGCAGTTTGTGATGTTGTGAATGTAGTAGTAATCGGAAAGAAGTGTGCATATTTTGTCAGCCGATCAACAACTACATATATATTATCCTTCACTTGGCCTTTCGGCAAGCCCGCGATAAAATCCATTGATAAACATTCCCACTTCCTGTTTGGAATCGGAAGTGGCTGAAGCAAGCCAGCAAGATATGTGTGTTCTTGTTTGTTCTGCTGACAAACAAAACACTCTCTCACATACCGAAGAACGTCTGTCTTAAGTTCTTTCCAAGTAAACCGTTCTCGAACCAGCTTATATGTTATGAAATAAATGGGATGGCCCGCCATTGGAAGATCATGAAAGGCTCTCAAAACTATGTTCTTTATCTCTGAATCTGGAATCAGAAAAATTCTACCCTTGTAAATGATCAAGTCATTCACAATGGTGTATCTGCTATCCTGCTCTGTCCCATCCACAATGCCAGAAGCCCACGGGTTCTTGGTATACTCAGCAATAATCCTATGCCTCCAGTCTTCTGAAATCTGTGCCATAGCATTCAACTGGGGTCTACAAGACAATGCATCAGCTACAACATTCTGTTTCCCCTTAACAAAGGAGATATCAAAATCATACGACTGCAATTTGCTGACCCATTTTTGCTGTCGTTCGTTTAAGTCTCGCTATCCAAAGAAGTGTTTCAGGCTATTATGGTTTGTACGCACACTGAATTTGCTGCCCACCAGATATTGCCTGAACTTAGCCAACGTGTGAATGATGGCTAACATTTCCTT
>VDFB02249439.1:0-44131 GCA_007258455.2 Sequoia sempervirens
AATACTTTCACTATAATCTTTAATACATTTAGTGCATACACACACTTTTACTTCACAAAATTACATTACAATGCATCTAAACATTTAAAATATATACATGACATTACATTAACACTCTTCTATGTCAATTAGGGATCTACACAAACCTAGACAACATAGGGTGGACCTAAATTTAAATTTCATGAAATGTGTAATACATCAGTACAAACTATCTGCCAAAAGAACATGACACCTTGCACCACCATAAGAACCCTAAATAGGTCCTATCTCACTCCATACACTTTATTTGAATTCCACATGCTTGTAGTCATTACTACACATGCCTCAAACTTTGAATAGCCTGATGAACCTTCTATTACTTAAAACTCCTTGCAAAATCAGTTGTGCCACTAGAGACTTATGAAATTGATGGAACTAGTGTAGGCACACTCTTCTTCCAATGTACAGAGCAACACTGCATTTCTAAAAGAAATTCCACCTATATTAATTAATCTCTCTACCCAAAAGATATCCTTCTAGACCACCACTCTCATTGTTGACTGCATACTTGGCATGGTATAATAAATTCATTAAATATTTGAAAGCATTCACACCACTACTGACATGATACAAGATATGATATACTAGACAACCTACACAACATGCTTCCAAAACCTTGAGACAACTGATAATAATTTTACTCCTACAATCTTCTTCATTTTTACAACTATCACATCTGATAACCTTGACACCCTTTGATAACCACTGTCAATATCAATGACTTTCTAACATTAGTTTGACATCAATGAAAACCTATGCTCAATAATATCCCCCTTTTTCATTTATGGTAAACATCAAAATGTTGTGGCCACCAAAACACTCTTGATGAGTAAGACTGATTGATTCATGTGTTGTAGCATTTACTCCCCCTATGAAAGATATGACATTAAAGGATAAAAAGATGGCTATTATTTTTAAGCAATTCAACATTCGCTGTCTCCTTAATTTAGCATTTCCTTAATTCAAGATAGTTATTATTTTTGAGAAATTCAACATTTTGAGCACTCTACCCCCCTTTGACATCAATGGAAAAGGATCTACATCCTAAGCTGATATTGTAACATCCAAAAACCTAATTCTAGAATAGACTCCCGCTGAGTCTGGAACCATCACTACTTCTAAAAACACTATGCAAGAGTACCAACCCTTCTTGTGATAGGGAGACCAATCTCCCCCCCATGATGTACTTCCTCTTGAATCAAGAGGAGGGAGTAACAACTCGCAATTTTTTCCAAAGAAACTCAAATGTATCCTTAAGAAGTGGCTTCGTGAATATATCTGCAACTTGCTCCTTTGTATCAACATATTCCAATCTGACTTCTTTCTCAACAACCTTCTCTCTCAAGAAATGATATTTTCTTGCAATCTATTTTTTTCCTAAGTGCATCACTGAATTCTTTTAAATTTTTATTGCCCTTTTGTTATCACAAAGAATAATGATAGGATCTTCAAACTTGACCTTCATTTCCTTAAAATTTTGCTTCATCCAATGAACCTGAGTGCAACATGATGTTGTTGCAATATATTCTACTTCTTCTATAGATAAAAAAACTAATTCTGCTATAGATAACAAAAATAATTCCTACTTCTTACTTAGCCAGGACACCAAACTATCTCTAAGGAAAAATGCACCAACACTTGTTCTCTTTCGATCATCCACAATACCTTCCCAAGCTATATTTGTGTATGCAATAAGAGTAAAATTTTCACTTAAAATACCTTAATATCCTCTTTACTACCTTTACATGAGTCTCTTTAGGTGGTTCCTAAAATCTATCAACCATTCCAATTGCCTACTTAATATCTGGTCTAGATGATGTCACATATTGAAAACTACCAATCATAGACCGGTACAAAGTTTGATCTACCAAAATAGAAACATCATCCTTTCTCGACTTACACCCAATAACCATAGGTGTTGCAATAGGTTTACAATATTCCATCCTGAACTTGCTTAACATATCCTTAATATATTTTTGTTGTGAAATAAAAATCCATTTGTCTAATTGAACAATCTACAATCCCAAGAAGAAATACAATTCTCCTAGCATAGACATCTAAAATTTATTCTACATAGCCTTCTAGAAGTTTTTACACATTTCTTCATTGCTAACTCCAAAAATGATGTCATCAACATGCACCACAACTATCAACATTTTTTCTCCTATTTTTATATATAAATTATTGTCCACACAGGCTCTCCAGAAACCTTTCTATTGCAAGTATCCATCCAACTTTGAATACCAAGCTCTAGGATCTTTCTCGAGACCATACAAAGCCTTCTTCAATCTGAAAATATAATCAAGATTATTAGTACATTGACATCCTTTCGGTAGTTCAATATATACTTCTTCTTCAAGATTTCCATTCAAGAAAGCTAACTTCACATCCATATGATACACATTGACATTCTTGAATGTTGAGAGAGCTAAAAAAATCTTGATTGCCTCCATTCTAGCCACCAGAGCAAATGTTTCCTCAAAGTCTATATCTTTAACTTGAGCATACCCTTTACAAACAAGTATTTCTTTATTTTGAATCACCTCACCGTCTTCATTTGGATTTTTTTTGAAAACCCACTTTGTTCCAATCACATCCTTGATCATCATGGAAAAAATAGGTTGGGCAAAAATAAAAATCGAAAGTTATAACTACGTAAAAATTTGAATAAGTTATCTATATTATTTCCCAAAAATATGTAAGAATATAATCTGTAGGAAATCAAATTTAGTTTCTAAACTACTAGGTTTTTTTAAACTTTGGTGAAAATTCAAATTTCAATGTAGTAGTACTTAAATTTCAAGGAAAAATAAGAAGTGGGTGTATGTCCGACCACCCTAACCACAACAAAATGATAATTTTTTTTATAAGATTTTAGATATAAGTAGAGGACTCATGTCCCAATGTGATGCATATTTTTTTATAATTTTTCTCAAGTAAATAAATAATTATGATATTTTTATTACAATTTTAAAAATATAAAAACTCATATATGTCTAACCACTTTAACTTGGTTAAAACTTCATGGGAATTTTTTTTTTTTTAATCTTATAGTATGTGAAACATAGAATGTGATGCATGTTTGGATTCAAAAATGTGATATCGTTTGAAAGTTATAAATGTTTTTCAATCAACCTATCAATTAGGAATTTAGTTGTAATTCAAATGAGAAAATGAATAATAATTATTTATCAAATTCAAAGTAAAGCATAATTTATATTGGTGGAAAGCTGAGAAACTCCTTTAAACCTTTTCGTTTCATCAATTTTGGGTAAAAAAAGTTTATCACCATATACCCTACACATACCCATCATATCACCACTTTTTGTCCCATTATGATCCTGCACATACCCCCTTAGACCCTGGGACAAGTTCCAAAGTTTGATTCTTCATAATCTAATTAGGCTCTTCCTCTATTGCTTCGATCCATCCTTGTTCTTTTATTTCTTTTTTAAATGTCAAGTTCAATTTTTGATAGTAAAGAAAAATGTACTTGTTCTCCTGATCTTTTCAGCCTCTTTTGAGTAAGAACCTCACTATCTTTGTCACCAATAATATGATCTATAGAGTGATTTTTATGAACATACTTAGTTGGATTCTTTGTAACCACTTCTTTTGGATCTTCATCTTTATTATGAATTTATTTTTCATCTTCTTCTTCCTTCAGAATAGTAGTATTCTAAATAGTTTCATCAATCCTTACATTTTCACTTTCAGTTATCCTCTTCAGTCTTTTGTTATAGCATCTGTAATATTTTCTTCTTACATAGAAACCAAGAAAAATACCTTCATCTAATCTTGAATCAAACTAATCCAAATTCTCTTCATCTCTCTTGATATAACACTTTCTTCCAAATATTTTTAGGTGCCTCACTAATGTCGGTCTTCCTTTCCATAGCTCATATGGATTCTTCTCTATGTTTTGTCTAGTCTGAATTCTATTCAAAATATACATAGTTTTCTATGTATCTTCTCTTCAATATATATCTAAAAAATTTGATTATCATAGCATAGACCTTGCAATCTCTTGTATATTCCAATTCTTTCTTTTTGCAACTCCATTTTTCTATGGAGTTCTAGGAGTAGAAAACTACCTCTAGATTCTATGCTCATCATAGAATATATCATACTTCTCAGTTTTAAACTCCTTGCCTCTATCTGATCTTAGGACCTTGATTGTCCTTACAGTGTCATTCTCCACCAAAGCCTTAAATGATTTGAACTTCTCAAAAATATTTTAATTTCTCTTTTAGATAAGTAATCCAAGTCATCCTAGTATAATCATCAATCAACATCATGAAAATCTCCTTATGGAATCTTAGTCCTCATTGGTCCACATAGATTTGTATGTACCAAATCCAATGGATTTGATGTGGAATAATGCTTAGCAGGATATTTGCTTCTTGTTTGTTTTCCTTCATGACATGGCTTGTGACTAATTGACTTAGGTTTCTTGATTCTTGGCATATCCAAAACCAACCCTTTTAAACTAATCTTGATGATATCATCAAAATTCACATGTCCTAACCTTCTATGCCAAATCCAACTTTGATATTTCTATGTAGTGAAAAAACTCTTTCCATTCAACTCACTAAGGTGTTAGATATCACTATATCTCATGCTTCCGCTATTAGATCACCAATTCTTGATTTTATGATTTCACAACCATTAGCACTAAAGGATAACTGATATCCTTTATCACACATCTGAATGACACTCAACAAATTATGTTTCAAACCTTCAACATACGAAGCATCATGTGTCTTTGTTTTACTACCATCAAGACTTAAGGTACCCTTACTAGATATTTTGGAAATTAAATTGTTTCCAAGGGTAATTGAACCACCTTCAAATTCCTTGAAATTCATGAACTTACTTTTATCTCCAGTAATGTGACTAGAGTATCCGTTGTCAATAATCCATGGGTTTCTCTCCTTCTAAGTATGCAATGTTGTTTAAGCAATCATAAAATTCTTTGAATTATTTTCTGTAGGAACCTTCCTCCAAACCTTCTTCGAAACATCACTTTTTTCCTTTTTCTAGTGATAGGGAACTCACAAAATTACTTCTGCAATTCCTTGCAATATGTCCAAAATTGTTGCACTTGAAATAAATAACATTGAAATTAAACAGAGGTGCAAATGCATTATTACTAAAAAAATCATTTCTTCTTATCAAAACTCTTCTACAATCCAAAACCTTATGTCCATACTCATTACAATTAAAAAGATAACCAAAAAAAGAAAAGATTGACTTGGTATTATATTCCTATCTTTCAGATCTCCTCTTTTTGTTCTGCACTTGAACAAATCCATCATTTTGAGTCATACTACCATCACTTGTCATTATCCTTTTTGATTTTGAACTTCTGGAACCTATCACCTCCACAATATCCTTAGTAGTCTTCTTTGATTGTTCTATCACCTTTTTCTTCTGGGTATGTGCAAGATCATCATGGAAAAAATAGGCCCTTAAGTGGCAAAAAATTCAAAAAAATAAGAGTTAGGAAACTTGATGTAAAAATTTGAATAAGTTATCTATATTATTTCAAAAATATGTAAAAATAGAATCTATATCAATTTGAATGTAATTTCTAAACTACTAGGTTTTTTTAAATATCTATTTGGTGAAAATTTGAAATTTCAATGATGGTACTTAAATTTCAAAGGAAAAAATAAGAATTAAGTGTTTGTCACCACCCTAACCACAATAAATGATAATATTTTTTATAATATTTTAGATATAAGTAGAGGACTCCTAATGTGGTGCATATTTTTTGTAATTTTTTCCAAGTAAATAATTAATTATGAATTTTTATTACAACTTTTAAAAAATAAATATAAAACTCGTATGTCGACAACCTTAACTTGGTCAAAACTTCATGAAATTCAATTTTTATTTTTTTAATCCTATAGTATGTGAAGCATAGAATGTGATGCATGTTTTGGATTCAAAAAATGTGATACCGTTTGAAAGCTATAAATGTTTTTCAATCAGCTTATCAATCAAGACTTTAGTCGTAATTTGAATAAAAAATGAATAATAATTACTTATTAAATTCAAAGTGAAGAATAATTTATATTGGTGGAAATTTGAGAATCTCTTTTAAAAACTCTTTTCGTTTCATCAATTTTGGGTAAAAAAAAGTCATCAGCCACATACCCATCATATTTCCACTTTTTGGCCCATCATGATCTTGCAAATACCCTTCTAATCATCAAAACCTACTCTGATTATCCCTTACAAAACTTTCTAACTTTCCAATATCTGATCTAGGGTTTCAATACTCTTACTAAACTTTAACTGCAACTACTGATTTTCCTTCTCAAGCTCTTTTCTAGTTGCAACAACTTTTGCTTCAAGCTTTTCACATTCTTTGTCTCTTGATAGTAATTTTTTTGTCAAAACTTCTTCAACTCTTTTTTCTTCTTCTACTTGGGTCTTTAGTTAAACAATCATCCTTTCAACATTTTTCAAATATTTTGCAGTTCTTTCTTCGACTCTTACCTCTTCTACAATTCTGATATTCAACTTCTTGCTTTCTTTTTCGGCCCATAACAAGTTCTTCATAAGATCTGCTTCTTCATTTTCTCTAGAATCCATTTCAACATCACTATTAGTAGTTTCAAAAGCCATAAACATAGCTTTTCCAATTTCATCTCTAGGTGCATCTTCATCGTCTTCTTCAGTGGAATATTCTTCTTCCTTATTAGTGTAGAAATTCTATGTTTACTTTGAACTCTAGATTTTCTCTAAGAATATTTCTTCCCATTCTTTTTCTCAACATTTTAGTATTCTTATTAGGAAACTTAGCCATAAAATTTCCAACATATCCATAATTGAAAATTTTGAAAGGTAGCTTACCTTTATACTTACCAAAACCTCTTTGCAAATTCCTCACAAAATTAGCTTCTTTTGGATCTGATCCACAATTAGAATCTTGATCAACGTACTTCAAGGATACTCTAAAAGTAGTTTCTTTCCTTATAGAATCTTCACTTTCAAATCTCATTTCAAATGCAGTTAATGCTCCATGCAACTCAAGCATCCTTAAGGTATTCAAATCTTTAACTTCTTCAATAGTAGAGGTTTTAGGATCAAACCTTCTAGGTAGGGATCTAAGAACCTTCTTTACAACAACCTTCTCTTCCAAGGTTTCTCCAAGTCCTTGAATATGATTGATAATTTCATCAACCCAAAGCATGAATGTAGCTCAATGTCCTCATCTTCTTTCATCATCAAACCTTCAAAGTGAGCTCTGTAAGTTTGCAACTTTGCTTCTTTCACTTTATCATCACCTTCATAAATAGTTTCTAATTTTTCCCATATTTCCTTTGTTGTTCTATAGTCAATCACTTTCACAAATTCATTGTTAGTCAAACCACATAAAATAACATTCATAGCCTTAGCATTGATCTCAAGAGTTCTCTTTCCTACTTGATCCTAGGGAGGGATATTTTTAGGAGGCTCATATCCTTCTACAACTGACATCTAGATGTCCATTCCTAAAGCCATCAAATATGACTCCATCCTCACTTTCCAAAAAATAAAATTAGATCCACCAAAAACCGATACTTTATTTCCAAATGAACTTTCCTATGCCATCTTGGATCTAACTTAAGTTGTTAGAATTATTTTCAAAGGAAATCAGTTCTGATACCAATTGAAGGGCACACAATCTATTGAGAGGGGAGGGGGGCGAATCAATAGATCTAAAAAATTACAAAAATTCTAGAAACCTTCACAACTACTTTATAAGTTCTCAACATGAAGAGCACTGAACCATAGAAGCTAGTAAGTAAAGCAATTAAATCACATCACAAGATAACACATAACACTGGATTTTACATGGAAACCCAAGATGGGAAAAAAATGGTGAGAAGCTCTCACAAGAAAGAATATAATAAGTGAATTTTACAATGAGATTTAGGCATCAACCTATTGGAGACACCAATCCCAAAAATATTCAGTAGGCACCAACCTACAAGAGACACCAATCCCCACCGAAATAGAGACACCAAACCCTAGTAAAATAATACAATAGTTAGAACACCAATCCTACTAGAATAGAAATAATGGTGGATTTGAAATATAACTCTAACCAACAGACACAATGATACTAACACTCACTCTTTTCTTCATGCTTATGCTATGACACAACTATACATCCCACTACAATACTTTCAATGTAATCATCAATACATTTAGTGCATACACACACTTGTACGTACACCGTTACATTACAATGCATCTGAATGTTTGAAATATATACATGAAATTACATTAACACTCTTCTAGATGTCGTCCAAGGATCCACACAAACCTAGACAACATAGGGTGGACCTAAATTCAAATTTCATGAAACATGTAATACACCACTCCAAACTTTCCACCAAAAGAATACGATGCCTTGCACCACCACGTGGGAACCTTAAATAGGTCCTATCCTCACTCCACATGCTTGATTTGAATTATGCATGCTTCATTACCACACATGCCTTGAGCTTTGAATAGCTTGTTGAAAATTTTGTTACTTCAAACTACTTGCACACTGAATTGCACCACCAAAGACTCAGGAAACTAATAGAACTAGTGTAGGAACACTCTCCTTCCAAATTATAGAACAAATTTTCATTTATGAAAGAAATTCCACCCATATTAATTAATCTCTCTACCCAAAAGACATCCTTTTGGACCACCGCACTCATGTTGACTACATACCCGACATGCTATAGTAAATTCATTAACTATCTAAAAGCAGTCACACCACTACTAACATGATACAAGATATGATAGATTAAACAAACTACACAACATGCTTCCAAAACCTTGAGACAACTACTAATACTTGTAATCCTACAAACTTCTTGATTTTGACAACCTTCACATCGGATAGCCTTGACACCCTTTGATAACCACTGTCAATATCAATGACCTGCTGACATAAGTTTGACATCAATGACAACCTATGATCAACACTTTCCTCTTTGGTACCTATTGTGGTTTGGAGTTAATATTTCGAGGGTTGAGTGTTTGTTGGGCTGACTTAGTATTCTAAGTTATTTGTATCAAGTTTTTTATGGCATGCACTAGCATAGGGATGCACACAAATTCAAAATAGGTCTTTCTTATCTCCTAGCTTGGACTACATTGAATTTCCTATCTTGTGAATGTGTTGAAGTTGACTCAATATGGTTGTTGCATGTTTCATGTTTATACATTTCAGGATGGTTGGCAAGGAGAAAATTTTTGATGCTTGCGGTAGGTATAAATGTAAGATCAAGTGTGTGATCAATGTGTACAAGTGTTCAATTTGCGATCAATGTAATTTGTTAAAAGTAGTATGCTAGAAGTAGAGTAATGCATGCAAATTTACAGTGAAGTGTTTGATGCATGCTAGAGGAAGTGAGCCAAAAGAAGAATATTTTTGAGAAGTTTCGAAGGTAGTGAGCTAACCAAAAGTGTGTGAGTAAGCACTGGAGATAGTGAGTTGAAGGAAAAAAGTTCTAGTGTGAATGCTAGAGGCAGTAAGCCAAAAGAAAAGGTGTAAATGTGTTGAAGTTAGTGAGCCTGAGGCATCAAAAGTGTTGCAAATGTGATTTTTCATTTGATTCTTCAAAGAGTTGTATTATGAGGTTGCAACCTCAATCTGTAAGTGACCAAGGAGTTATAAACTTCCTTAGGTTAAATACCTTAAATCTTGTTGTAATTGTTGATTCATTTATGAGGTTGGATTTGGACAATAGCTCCAAGCAACTTTCCTTATCATGATTTTTCACTTGTTGGATTTTCCATGTAATTTTGTTGTTATGGTTTTGTGTTGTTGCTTTTAATGTATTATCTCATTAAGGTAGTTTTAAGTTTTGATTGATAAATTGAAATTGAATTGATTTGAGGGATATACTGATTCACCTACCCCCTCTTAGTATATATGTGATTTCTAACATAGTATTGGTCCTATGATAACTATCAAAGGGGATCATGATACTAACACAATAACCAGATGTACTAGAAAGGAAAATGATGATAAGAAACAATCTCAAGAACATTAAGAAATTTAGTAAATTTTCTTCAAGGCTAAACTAGAAGTAGTTGATACCCTCATGAGAATGTAAGTTGCATTTTGTTAGTTTTTCTTTCTATTCATACTCTATGCTTTGTTATTTTTAGGTTGTGGTTTCACTTTTTTTTTACTATTTATGGTTATAGAGTCCCTTCAAAAACATGTTTTTTACCCCTTTCATCAGAAAAAATGAGAAAAATGAAGAGAATTGGTTGTGGTTCTTATCTCTAAATTAATCCTTGATGAAGTATACAATATGTATTATGTCTTGTGCATGATGAGTTGTTATGAATCATGATTCCATTATTGAAGTAATGTAGTGGTCCTAATACTTAATTGATTTTTTTCTTTACTATATGCATTTAGTGATAGTTATGTCAAATATTCTATTAATAAGATATGTTGTCACATCTAGCATTAATATTATTTATTAATATAACCTCTTACAACATATAGTGATGATATTTATATTTGTTCATTTTGTTATAATACATATTGTGCATCTTGTTTAAAATCTCTTAATTGATCTTTGTATAACATATATTTGCATCATACACAACATTTAATTTTTTTTATATGATTATTTTTTATTAAGGAAAAAGTAGGTTTTGAAGGGGCCATGAAACCCTTTAACAACAAGCAAGAGGCATATTTAGTAGGAAAATTACCCAAGCAAGAAATTAAAACAAGACAAGAAGCTACCGAAAGAGAACATCAAAACCAGCCGAAAGGCGGCACCACAAAAGAACCCACAAAAACCAAGCAACAAACCCACAATTAAGCCATATTCTTTAGGACCTCTACCACCTCCTGTTCCAGTTTGTTCATATTACGCGTCACTTTCTTGATTTCCTGGATGTTAACCTAGGACTTATCAACCTTTCTCTTAAGGTTTGCTCTAGTTCTTTTACACAGTCCACCATAACCTTCCTGACTGTGTACTTTATCCACCTCCTCTTCCACAGGTGTCTTGTCTTGATAAGAATTCTCAAGACTATCCACCATCATATCGATAGCATTAGCTATGGATTTTAAAATCTTATGGCTAGTATTCATCACCACCTAGCTAGACTCTTTTATGTGCTTGATTTTTTCCTCCATAGTTGATAACTTCTCATCATGATTACTCTTAAATTTCTCAAGATTTTCAATAGTTTTCTTAAGGAAATCCACCATATACTTATTTTCTTCCTCAGTCCACAAGTCTATGGTCTTCACTTTGTCTCTAGCAGTGTTGTCGAGGGACTCATGTTTTTCAAGTTTGTTGCTCATAGCCCTCTGTTTGAACTTAATTTCCTTAATCTAAAAAAACACCCATCTTATCAGTCTAAAGAAATCCACAGACCCATTACGAGCAATGGCTAGAATGTCCACAGGGAACTCACGTTCTTCCCTGAAATAATTACCTTTGACCCTAAGGTCATCGGGATAATGAGGTTTGTCCTCTCTATCAGTGGCAGGGTAGCTAAAACACTCGAACGAAGAGTCCGTCTGAGAATCCTTGATAACAGGGGTTTTACCTTTCACCTTGGTCTTAGCTTCATCATAGCCAAGAGTCACAACCTTAGTACCAGCTTTAGGAAGGCCATGTTTAGAGGGGACACTAACCTTCTTTCTTTTGTTACTCCCCTTCTTCAAAGACTTAGAGGTCTCACCCTCCTCATTCTCCAAATCAGTATCCCATTCCTCCTTCTCAGTGTAGCTTGTGCCCAATTCCTCTTTTTCAGAAATAGAGTCGGGAGATAGGGATGTTTTGGACAAAGTTGGCGAGGCTTTGCAATGTTAAAAAATTAAAACCAACAAACCCTCATGAAGAATAGGGTGTCTAACAGGGTTCATACTATGATCATTGAGGCTAGCATTCAAAGAGGTAGCCAAATAGAAGCGGATGGAAACCCTAACCTGATGCCTGAAGTGATTAAGGAGCACAAAATGGTAGCCAAAGACCCTGGTGTCTCTCCCATCCAAAGTGATATACTCCATAATCACTTTTAGCACCTTCTTCCAAACCTTCTTAATATTCCCAATATCATAGCAACTTTTGGAAGCCCTACGTGGCTTTTCTTCTTCCTTTACATCTTCTAGAATTTCTTCACCGCCATGTCCAAGAGTTTTCTGTCCCTGTAAAATTTCAAACCCTCCATGGGAAGACCAGTCACTTCAGAAATGAGCTGCTCATCAATGGTGATTTTCCTGCCCCATAGTTTAATTTTACCATCCTTCCAATCCTTTGCGAAAACTCTAGTGACATCCAAGTCCCAACCATGAATTTTTTCAATGTAGGACGTGATCCCTCCTTTTCAAATAGAGGCCACATTTTAGTATTGCTCCTCAGCTCCTCACAGTCAGTCGGCTCAACATGGCGACGATCTCCACTCTTATTTGCAGAGTAACAAACTTGATCAGAAAGTGCCCACAAAAGACTCTCCGCAATACCCAGAAAGCATGTGAGTGAAAAATAAAGAATCCTTGGGTACACCTGCCAACTAAGAGAAATAATTAAGCAGCAACTCCATAGTTGCGTGACAAGACCCTCCTCATTCGTAATCATTAATTGATAAGGGCATAAGATATCCTCCTGTAAATTTTGTCAAGCCTTAAAAGGGCTGACACGTCCACCTCCAGAGTGTCTCCACATTGCCACATGATTTTCTCATTTGCCCGAACACCCTTATTAGCAAAAAAATCTGCCACCATGTTGATTTCCCGGTAAGCATGAGAAATATAGCAATTATGAAAAGTGCTTATATTGTTTTTAGAGAGATTAATCCAACTTTCAATAGTCCACGATGGCTTTTGAAGACCTTTAATACATTGAATGATATTATTAGAGTCCCCTTCAAGCCACACATTTTTTCAATTCAATTGGTGAGAAAGTTATAAAGCTTGGTATGCACCTATGGCTTCAGCGAGATGGTTGGTTTGGGTGCCCAAGGGGAGCGCCACCGCTGAAATAAAAATGCCATTCTCATCCCTTATCACTCCCCCACACCCAACTGGCCCAGGATTACCCTTAGCCGCCCCATCAAAGTTAATTTTAGCCCAACCGGGAGGAGGAAGACTCCATTGAATGCCATCCCTAACACCCTTAGCCAAATTAAGGGGAGAAGAAATATCCAATTTAATCTTCCAAGCTTCAGCAACTCTGACCTCGTAATCTTGGCAACTGACCCTAACTTTAGCTTTTGTTTTGCTACTTAATCCATTTAAATTCTCTCCCATAGCTCTGCAAATTTTACCAAAAACAATTTCCTTCGAGAGAGCATGGTCTCTAAAGATCTTGCTATTGTGTTCTTTCCAAATACCCCACACAAGGTGTGGAAATATGTACTCCCAGAGCAACTTTAGCACCTGATTGTTTGACGGAGAATTCCACTGGCAGTAGAAGTCCCAAATAGAACCAAGAAAGACCCAGCTAAGGTCCCACAGCTCCAAGACCCTACACCATATATTATAAGCAAAAGGACAGAGAAGAAATAGGTGTGAAACCATCTTAGCCTCTGCACAACAAAGATAACATCTGTTAGGAAGAGAAATACCACATTTACAAAGGTTGTCATTGGTCAGAATTTTATTCTGAAGAAGGATCCAAGTAAAAATGTTTACTTTAGGAGTAAGGTTATACACCCAGGCCTTAGCCCACAAAGGAGAATTTTATATGATTATCACATATAATAAAAAAAATTCAAAATAATAAAAAAGATTGATAAAAACTTTTATAAGCTACCATTTTAACTAGAATGATAAATATAATCCATAGTACTTTACATAATGATATTGAATTACTTATCTAATATTAGTATATGTGTCTATAAGCCAACTGTTTAGTACCTATAGATTATCTAATATCAACTTTCCATGCATTTACCAAAACTGAATTATATTGCTTATAGTCAGTAAGCTATCAAGCCAACAAACCCCCCCTTATCAAAACAAATCTCCATACGGAGGACATATCAAAAAAGTGATTCTCATTGTATGTGGTGACTTTCACACCAGGCACTAGCAGATAATGAATAAATGGCCAGAAAACCAAAAATTACTGTCGTGCTAAGAAATCTGTACGCCACTAAGAAAACATTCACGTGGCCATGAACATGAACTCTCCTGGCTGAATACAAAAGAATCTGATACAGTTCAAGCCAAAAAGTAGATGCCCATTACCAAAGATTGGCAAAAGTTGGAGATGGGGACCAGAGTAATGGCTGTATTGTCTCCATCATACCATGTTAAAGGCCTCAACATTATGAATAGACAGAGGAGCCAACGGAGCCATGCCAGTTTCGGTACTGACAATAGAATGTTGAAATACATGGGACCTATTTTGTTGGGTAGCTGAGAAGTTTAAAGCCATTCCATTTGTTTGCTAAAAGATCTACAGTCTGGCCAACCATATATTTCCCCAGTATAAGACACAGAAGATCTCACATGAATTAGAAAGGCGGAAAAATCTGAATCTTTTCATTATAGCTGTTGAAGAGAACTTTTCATGGACTCCACGAGTTCGGTTGTTTAATGTTGGTGGTTTGTCCCCACATAAACAATCAGTGGACCGACTTTTTACTGCTGTTTGTCTGTAACATCATCATCTACATTTATTGATAGTCCTCCCATGCAGTCTTCTCCTTTTGGCTCTCAATCTTCGCTGTTCTTTATCTGGAACCTACATCTCCTATTTTTTGTGTTGCTTCTTCTTCTATTTCCTCAACTTTGACTTTCTAGAAACCGTTCCCATCATTGCTTTCTCCATAATCCCATCTATAATTTACACAATTTTTCCAATTGCAAGTTTCAATGTTTTCCACCGTGTCTTGGAGATTACTAATGATGGGTAAATTATTCTTCAATTTGTTTCTACGTTTTTTGCAATGTTTTTTATCCTTTATTTCCTTTCAATTCCTTTCATACTGTTTTTTAAAAGAACAATTTCAGCCTTTAGGGAGTCAACTGAGTCATCAATATTTTGGTCTTTTCTTTGCATCTCACCCATGTCTTCTAGATTCCTCTATTCTTCATTCTATTTTTTGAGGTTCATTGTCATCCATCTTATTAAAGGGTTATAATTCCAAGTTATCATCCTCCCAACCATCCACACTTGCTCTTCTTCCTCTTCTTCCTCTTCAACCTTAGTTTCGTGATCCTCTTCCATTTCCTATTGCTCATCCACTTCCTACTCCTAATCCACTTCCTATTCCATTTGTTCATCTTCATCTTCTTTTGGATCCTCTCCCTCCTCTTCATTATCTTCTCCACTTTCAATTTTCTCCCCTTCCTCTTCATCTTCCTAAAGCATAAAATCTTCAAACTCCTCATCCTCCTAGTCTCTTTTTCTTTATAAAAAATTAAGTTCTTATCATTCTTATCAATAAAATTTTGAGAAACTCGGGCCTTGCAAGCCTCGTAGACCTCCTCTTGCCATACTATTATTTCTTTATTTGTTCAAATCATCCTCCTTAGAATCCTTGTCTTCCCCATAATTTTGATAGCCCTTTTCCCCAATTTATCTCTGTTACCAGATACTTTCACAACTTTAAGGTTTTTGTCACCCTTCTTATTATGAGGGCTCTTAGAGACATTATTCAGTAGCTCATCACCCTCCTCTAAAGCAAATGGGATTTTCTTTTTCAAGTAGAGGAGATAGTTTCCACAATTTGTTGCATTTCCACTAAACCCACATTATTGTTTCCTTTTTCCCCCCACTAGGGAATTTTGGGGTAGGGGTAGAAGGGCTACTATTGTTTCCCTTCAACAAATTGGTAGAATTTTATCTATTTTTAGAGGGCTTATTTTTAAGCATTTTAATTTTCAAATTCCACCATTTCACAAATAGGTTAATTGCAAGAGTTAAACTTAGGCTAAATTTATATAAATTCATTATTAACCCCTGATGTAAGGGGGGATACGAACCATCTATAATGCACTTTTCCATCAAATAAAGTAAATAAAAAGGTAAGTTTATAGTATTCCCATGTCTCAAATGTTCCACAATGGGAAAGTGATAACCATGCACAATTTTAAATCTTCCTTCAAGTGTAAAATACTTCATAACATGTAAAGTTACCATGGGCCATGAGACTGGTAGGTTCTCACAAGTGTACACATTCTGATACTTCTACACTCTTTTGCCATCTTCAAGGAAAGCATTAATGAACTTATGGTATTTTCCTTTTTTGTTCTACACTTTAAGCCTTTTATATTTTATAGCCATCACTTTATCCATCGTGGTCATGAAAAAAGGAGTGCAACCACCCTTTTCAAACATCTCCCATAGATCAATATTATGTCTTAGTACTTAATAGGAAATTGGCTCTATTCTAAGTCTTGGTTTTCCCATTTTCTAAAACTCACAAAAATCACCACCATATAAACTAAGAATATGAGAACTATCAATACTATTTATGTTGGCATAACATGGTTAGTCTATAGTGATTTCTTATTCCACAAAGTTTAGTGGGTCCATAAACTAGAATGAGATGGAGAGAACTAACATAAATTTGTTTACTTATTTAATTATTTTCTATAAGATAAATCTTAGTATTAAATTTAATGCATTAGAAATTCAAAGGTAAAGGGTATTCAATTAGTTAGAATTTTCTAAGCTTAATTTGTATATTGAACATAAAATATTGGTCCCACTTCAAGGGATTGAAAACCTATTATTTTTACAATGATGCCAATTATCAACACAATGAGGTGTTAAAATATTGTGTTGAATTTCATACCAAAATACTTATTACATCCTTACTAACCTTGAGCTATTATCTAGGTAGAATCCATTTATAAGACCTCTTGAGCATAGTTTTTTATAAGGGTGAAGGATAACAAGATAGATTGAAATATCAAGAAATTTATCTATAATCCTCTACCAACATGTCTTGACTAAATAGTTCTCAAAATGGCATAGGACTCACCATACATAGATTTCAAAGGTAGACATTAGAAAGAGCCACAATAGATGTTAGTGACATAGAGAGGGGATTTTATAATTTCACTTCAATCTGCTAAATTAACTCTCTCAACTCATTGAGAATATCACAATAAATGCCATTTGAGTGATACTGTAAATATAAAATACAACAAGAAAGAAAAAATAGTTGGGAAGTGATCGGTACTGATACTAGGTTGGATTCTAACTTGGAGGAATTTAAAGAGTGAATCTTTGGTAAAATTGGGTCTAATGGGGCTAGTGGAAGTAGGGAGAAAAAAGGGAAAAGGGTGGAATCCCCTAGGAAAACTCAATTGTTTAGGAAGAATAATCCTACTAAGAAGAGTATGGGAAGGACCCACAATTTTTTAAAAAATAGTGAGACCCCTCGAGCCAAAGATAAGGTCAAAGGTCAAGTCTTTTCTATCCTTGAAGCTGCTATTGGGAAAACCTTCCTTATAATCTAGAACCCATGCCCATAATCTCCAATGACTTTATACTTCTTTGACTTAACTCCACTTTCTTGCATGAGCTATCTAATTACTTCAATATGGTGGACCAAATTGTGGTGACCCTTCATTATAATTTTGAGACATACTACAACCTAATTAATTGCTTCTATGTGGAAATTATTAAGCTAAATATCAAGATGGAGATCATGGATAGTGAGTAGAGGGGGGCCTAGGTTTCTACTATGGAGGATACAAGGATATTCCAAAATTGGGAGGATCTACCTTGGGTGAATAAATTTGTACATGATACTCTAATTAGAAGAAAAGAGTTGCCTTCTTGAAGGAGGAGGTAGTGAAAGGGAAAGAGGACCAAGATGCTAGGTTGATGACTCTAGAGAAGGACATGATAAGAAAAATTAAAAAAAAAACTAATGTTGGCAAAAGTAGTTCTATAGGGATTAAAGTCCTTTGAGGTAAGGTGAAAAATATGACTACTAGTTTTGGTCCTATGATAATTGTCCAAGGGTATTGTGATACGTGATACTAACACACAAACTAGATGTACTAGAAATAAAAATGATGAGGGTGATAAGAAACAATCTCAAGAACATCAAGACATTTAGTAAAACTTCTTCAAGGATAAACAAGAAGTTGTTGATACCCTCACAAGAATGTAAGTTGTGTTTTGTTAGTTTTTCTTTCAATTCATACTCTATACTTTGTTATTTTTAGGTTGTGATTTCACTTTTTGTTGACTATTTATGGCTACAAAGTCCCTTTAAAAACTTTCTTTTTACCCCTTTCATCATAAACACCAAGAAAAGTGAAGAGAATTGGTTGTGGTTCTTATCTCTAAACTAATCCTTGATGAAATACCCAATATGTATTATGTCTTGTGCATGATGAGTTGTGATGAATCATGATTGCATTATTGAAGTAATGTAGTGGTCCTAATAATTAATTGATTTTTTTTTTTCAATTGTGTGATTTAGTGATAGCTATACCAAATATTCTATTAATAAGATATGTTCCCACATTTAACAATAATATTATCAATTTACATAATGTCTTACAAGATATAGCAATGATATTTGTATCTATTTATATTGTTATAATACACATTGTACTTCTTGTTTAAAATATCTTAATCAATCTTTTTATACCATATATTTAAATTATACACAACGTTTAAATTTTTTAATATTATTATTACATATAATAATAAAAATGCTTAAAAATAATAGAAAAGATTGATCATATTAACTAAAATGATAAATATATGTGTACATATAGCTTATCTAATAAGTACTTTCCATAATGATATGGAATTACTTATCTAATATTAGTATATGTGTCTATAAGCCAACTCTTTATAAATGTACCTATAGATTATCTAATATCAACTTTCCATGCATTTACCAAAAAATAATTATACTACTTATGGTCAGTAAGCTCTCAAGCCAACAAACTCCCCCTTATCAAAACAAATCTCCATACGGAGGACATATCAGAAAAGTGATTCTCATTGTATGTGGGGACTTTCACACCAGGCACTAGCAGATAATGAACAATTGGCCAGAAAACCAAAAATCTACTGTCGTGCTAAGAAATCTGTACGCCACTAAGAAAACATTCACGTGGCCATGAACATGAACTCTCCTGGCTGAATACAAAAGAATCTGATACAGTTCAAGCCAAAAAGTGGATGCCATGACCAAAGATTGGCAAAAGTAATTGGAGATGGGGACCTGAGTAATGGTTGTATTGTCTCTATCATACCCTATTTAAAGGCCTGAACATTATGGATAGACATAGGAGCCAACAGAGCCATGCCAGTTTCGGTACTGACAATAGAATGTTGAAATACATGAGACCTATTTTGTTGGGTAGCTGAGAAGTTTAAAGCCATTCCATTTGTTTGCTAAAAGTTCTGTAGTCTGGCCAACCATATATTTCCCCAGTATAAGACACAGAAGTATCTCACATGAATCAGAAAGGCGGAAAAATCTGAATCTTTTCATTATAGCTGTTGAAGAGAACTTTTCATGGACTCCACGAGTTCGGTTGTTTAATGTGGGTAGTTTGTCCCCACATAAACATTCAGTGGACCGACTTTTTACTGCTGTTTGTCTGTATCGTCATCTACATTTATAGTTAGTCCTCCCATGCACCTATTCTCTGTGTTGCTGCTTCTTCTGTTTCCTCAACTTTGAAGTTTCCTAGAAACCGTTTCCATCATTGCTTTCTCCATAATCTCATCTATAATTTACACAATTTTTCCAATTGCAGTTTCAATGTTTCCCACCGTGTCTTGGAGATTACAAATGATGGGTAAATTATTCTTCTATTTGTTTCTACGGTTTTTGCAATGTTTTTATCCTTTATTTCCTTTCAATTCCTTTCATCCTGTTTTTATGTAAGGAAAAATTCAAAAATCAAAATTCTTTGTAAGGAAAAATTCTTCAGTTTGAATTTGATGTTCAAATGACATGTAGCTGGCATAACTACATTTATTGTATGTAGATGTTTTTCCAAACAAATTTAAAGCAAATTTAAAACAATGATTTTCTAATAAATTTGAGATTATTTCCAAGAGATTCATGCTTTCTTGCTTTTGAAAATATTCTGTTGGTTTGATTAATACTAGGTTGTAGTCTAAGTTGGAGGAATTTAAAGAGTGAATCTTTGGTAAAATTGGGTCTAATGGTAATAGTGGAAGTGGGGAGAGAAAAAGGAGAAGGGTGGAATCCCCTAGGAAAACTCAATTGTTTAGGAAGAATAATCCTACTAAGAAGAGTGTGGGAAGGACCCATGAATTTTAAAGCAATAATGAGACCCCTCAAGCCAAAGAAAAAAGGTCAAAGGTCAAGTCTTTCCTATCCTTAAAGCTACTATTGTGGAAACCTTCCCTAGAATCTAGAACCCATGCCCATAATCTCCAAAGACTTTATACTTCTTTGACTTAACTCCACTTTCCTGCATGAGCTATCTAATTACTTCAATACGGTGGACTAAATTGTGGTGACCCTTCATTAGAATTTTGAGACATAACACAACCTAATTAATTGGTTCTATATGGAAATTAATAAGCTAAATATCAAGATGGAGATCATGGCTTAGTAGAGGGGTACCTAGGTTTCTACTATGGAGGATACAAGGATATTCTAAAATTGGGAGGATCTACCCTGGGTGAATAAGTTGATGGATGATACTATAATTAGAAGAAAAGAGTTGCCTTCTTGAAGCAGGAGGTAGTGAAAGGAAAAGATGACCAAGATGCTAGGTTGATGGCTCTAGAGGACATGGTAAAAATAAATAAAAAATAAATAATATTGGCAAGAGTAACTAGTTCTATAGGGATTAAAGTCCTTAGAGGTCAGGTGAAAAATATGACTACTAGTTTTGGTCCTATGATAACTGTCAAAGGGGATCGTGATACTAACATAAGAATAGATGTACTAGAAACAAAAATGATAAGGATGATAAGAAACAATCTCAAGAACATCAAGAAATTTAGTAAAACTTCTTAAAGGCTAAACAAGAAGCTGTTGATACACTCACAAGAATGTAAGTTGTGTTTTTTTAGTTTTTCTTTCTATTCATATTCTATACTTTGTTATTTTTAGGTTGTGGTTTCACCTTTTGTTGACTATTTATGGCTATAGAGTCCCTTTAAAAACTTGCTTTTTACCCCTTTCATCATAAACACCAAGAAAAGTGAACAGAATTGGTTGTGGTTCTTATCTCCAAACTAATCCTTGATGAAATATATGTATTATGTCTTGTGCATGATGAGTTGTGATGAATCATGATTGCATTATTGAAGTAATGTGGTGGTCCTAATACTCAATTGATTTTTTTTTCAATTGTATGCATTTAGTGATAGTCAAATATTCTATTAATAAGATATGATCCCACATCTAACAATAATATTATTTATTAATATAGCCTCTTACAACATATAGTGATGAGATTTATATATGTCCGTTTTGTTATAATACATATTATGCTTCTTGTTTAAAATCTCTTGATCAATCTTTTTGCAACATATATTTTATATTATACACAACATATGATAAAAACACTTAAAAATAATAAAAAAATTAGATAAAAACATTTATAAACTATCATATTAACTAAAATTACTAATATAATCCATAGATACATTTGTAAATATGTACCTATAGTTTATCTAATAAGTACTTTCCATAATGATATGGAATTACTTATCTAATATTAATATATGTGTCTATAAGCCAAAACTGTTTATAAATGCACCTATAGATTATCCAATAACAACTTTCCATGCATTTACCAAAAATGAATTATATTGCTTATAGTCAGTAAGCTATCAAGACAACAAACTCCCCTTATCAAAACAAATCCCCATTAAGAGGAAATATCAAAAAAGTGATTCTCATGGAATGTGGGGACTTCACACCAGGCACTAGCAGATAATGAATAAATGGACAGAAAACCAAAAAATTACTGTCGCGCTAAGAAATCTGTACGCCACTAAGAAAACATTCACGTGGCCATGAACATGAACTCTCCTGGCTGAATACAAAAGAATCTGATACAGTTGAAGCCAAAAAGTGGATGCCCATTACCAAAGATTGGCAAAAGCTGGAGATGGAGACCTGAGTAATGGACGTATTGTCTCCATCATACCATGTTAAAGGCCTCAACATTATGAATAGACAGAGGAGCCAGTGGAGCCATGCCAGCTTCGGTACTGACAATGGAATGTTGAATATATGGAACCTATTTTGTTGGGTAGCTGAGAAGTTTAAAGCCATTACATTTGTTTGCTAAAAGATCTGCAGTCTGGCCAACCATATATTTCCCCAGAATAAGACACAGAAGTATCTCACATGAATTAGAAAGGCGGAAAAATCTGAATCTTTTCATTATAGCTGTTGAAGAGAACTTTTCAAGGACTCCACGAGTTCGGTTGTTTAATGTGGGTAGTTTGTCCCCACATAAACAATCAGCGGACCGACATTTTACTGCTGTTTGTCTGTAACATCATCATCTACATTTATAGTTAAATGGTTATAATGTATTATGCTTTTATCAATAATTATTGAAAAGATGTTGAAACTGCTTTTATCCTTTTTAGACCGATTTAGAGGGAAATATTATACTACTGGAAAAATATAAAAAAGCCAGCAAAATCAGGGAGATTCAAATTTAGCATGGACATTTTGTTAGAAATAGGTTTAAATGATGATGGATTGATTATAAAGGGACCAGTAGTTAAGTTGGTAGAGCATTTCAGGTCTTAGGTTCAGGTTCATTTGGTATCAGAGATAATCTAGGAGCTCAAATCTGCCATGTGACTTAAGGCGAATTGTTAGATATAAGCCACACCTGGACCGATAATGGACTAGCCATAAAAGGATCTAGTAGCTCAGTTGGTAGAGCATTGTAGTATGAAATGGAAGGTCCTAGGTGTGAGTCCTAACTAATTCATATGAGTTATAGCTCAACATGTGGTATTAGAGCTAGGCTAGGATCTCCAAACACTTGTAGTGTGGCTTAAGGGGGGTGTTGGAAATAAGATACATTGGGACTGATGATGGACTAGCCACAAAGGGGCCAATAGCTTAATTGGTAGAGAACTCCAATAGCAAATGGAAAGTCCTAGGTTTGAATCATAGCTACTCTGTATGAGCTTGTGAGACTTAAATGTTAGAGTGGGATCCAAATCACCATTAAGGTAGTAAACATAGAACTGAATTTTGAAATAAAAATCTAATCAAAATCCTCATCACATTCTTTCATACTTAATAAATCATACACTTTGATTGTACATATATAGATTAGTTCCACGGTGATAAGGGCATTTTATAAGACATGTAATCCAAAACCTTTGTTAAAGAGAAAATAGCCTACAAGATTGAATATTCACATCCTCAAATTAGTGTTATGAGGGAAAAATCTCACATCCTTCATAATGCTAGAGGATAAACATGAGAGTTAAATTCATATCTCACCATTTTGAAAAATGTATATCCTCTATTTATATCCCTTATGTTAGAAGGTAACCATGAATCCTCTATTACTCTTTGTAGTGGTAGACTATGAGAATTAAAGTTGAGCTCAAATTAATCAATATTTATCGTTTCTAGAAAAGAGTGAAGGTAAAAGTTAAATTCATGAGTGTAAGTTGTACAAGGTAAAAGGTAACCATGAAACCTTCAATATTCTTTATAGTATTAGACCATGAGGGTGAAAGTCAAATTCACATTCAACAATATTTTGAATTTCTAAAAAAGGGTGAAGGTAAAAGCTACTTTCATGAATGAAAGTTGTACAACATGATCCTGGTGTTAGAGAATAAGGGTTAGAGATAAATTTACATATTGTATGGCAAAAATTAAATTCCCATTCCATTATTCCTCCCCTGTTGGCTAGAGGGTGAGGGTCCAACTTAAATTCCATTTTACTTAGGGCAAAAATTAAATTCCCATTCCATTATTCCTCCCCTGCTGGCTAGAGGGTGAGGGTCCAAGTTAAATTCACATGATCATTCCTCATGAAATGCTAGAGAGTGGGGGTTGTAAAGATAGAGGGAAAGGATGGAAGTTATACTTTTTTGGTAAGATCACTTACACAAGGAAACTTCTAGATTCATTGACTAGTAGCATACAAAATAAATATCAAAGATAACTAGCAATAATATGTAAATAGTAACATGGAATTTGTTAAACACATAGTTAGGAGGGTAGACAATTTGTGTGTATAAAGAACAATATTATTTAGTAAATTATCTAATGGAGATATATAAAAATATATACTAAATATATGATGTAATCTATTATTATATATGATACATGTGTTATACAATAAATGTGTGTATATCTATATGATGAATGATAAATTAGAGTACTATTAAAAATTATTTATATTAACATGTATTTTCCTTTAACCTTAAAAGTAAGAATTTGAACATTTCTTAACAAGATATAAATATCCCCTAGCTCTAATATTGTTTCCCACATTTGGTATTCATAGTGAAACTTCACTATGTTATAAGGTTTTAATTAAAGTATCCCTTTTGAAAAGGACCCATAATAAGTCAAATGAATAATCTATGGGTTGTTGAATGAACAAGACAACTAGGGGGGGGGGAGGGTGAATTAGTTGTAACTTATCAAAACATCAAAACCCTCATTAACATTTAGATCCACATGCATTCATTAAACCCTCAATTTGCTATGAATTTTTAACATGAAAAGAAAATAACAAAAACTAAAACAACTTTAACACCATGCATAAGAGAACGCCAAATTTATGTGGAAAAACCAAGGAGGGAACAACCACAGTGAGGATTAGCTCACAATATAATTAATTGCAAAACTGGTTATGAAGGCTCACTACCAGAATAGTCCACACAATGTCCAGAAAGGTTCACAACCAAGGCTCACTACTGGAATAGAAAAGAAGATAGAGAAGAAATGTTACACAGAGAACATGATCTCAATGCAAAAAATATTCCACCACAATAGCTCCAACACCTTCACAGCCTATTTGAATGATTACAAACACCTTCCGATCACTGCATCCAATGATCCATCACTTGAAAATTCGCACAACTCTGCTCAATTTCATACATGAACGCATCACAGGCTTTGTGCACTCATCTACATTATCCTCCTTCAACAATTCAACTCATACTTATATTGTCCTCAACCTTGAAACCATTTCCAAGGTTGGCAATGCACCTCAAACATGAAAATTCAAATTAGTTTAGCACCAAAACACTTTTGTGGCAGATAGAAGTGAATGTAGACCATATTAAAACTTAATTGGGACCCAAATCAACAACACCACTCAACGAAATGCTACCACAAACAATATTTATCCTTTCCATGTGGTGTAAACACCATGTCAATTGTTACCTATGCAAACACCATTAAACTTCTAAGTACATGCTTCATCAAATCCAAAGACAACTTGCAAACTACACACCACGCTTCTAGACAAGCTAGAACAAACCATGAACCACTTAAGATCCAACAAACTCCTTCACAACAACTTATGGGTATGTGCAGGATCATGATGGGCCAAAAAGTGGCAATATGATGGGTATGTGGCTAACAACTTTTTTTTAACCCAAAATTGATGAAATGAAAAGGGTTTTTAATGGAGATTCTCAACTTTCCACCAATATAAATTATTCTTTACTTTGAATTTAATAAATAATTATTATTCATTTTCTATTTGAATTATGACTAAAGTCCTGATTGATAAGCTGATTGAAAAACATCTATAATTTTCAAACGATATCACATTTTTTGAATCCAAAACATGTGTCACATTCTATGCTTCGCATACTATAGGATTAAAAAAAGTTGAATTTCATGAAGTTTTGACCAAGTTAAGGTAGTTAGACATACAAGTTTTTATATTTTTTAAAAGTTGTAATAAAAAATTCATAATTAATTATTTATTTGGAAAAAAATTACAAAAAAAAAATGCATCACATCGAGTCATGAGTCCTCTACTTATACCTAAAATATTTTAATTTTTTTTTATCATTTTATTGTGGTTAGGGTGGTTAGACAGACACCTACTTCTTATTTTTTCCCTGAAATTTAAGTACTATTACATTAAAATTTCAAATTTTCACCAGATAGATTTTTTTTTTTTTTTAAAAACCTAGTAGTTTAGAAACTTTATTCAATTTGCTATAGATTCTATTCTTACATATTTTTGAAATAATATAGATAACTTATTCAAATTTTTACATCAAGTTTCTTAACTCTAATTTTTCTAAATTTTTTGCCACTTAATGGTTTGTATTTTTCATGATGATCCTGCACATACCTTTCCACCTGAAGAATGTACAAAATAGTACACTTAGATTACTCTGCCATACACTATTACTTGAAAACTTATCTTCCAATGCACCAAACCTCAAAACCTCTTGACTAAGGTAAACTACCAACACCATCAACACTCCTTCAGAATTTCACAAGGACTGAAGTATACATATAGAGAAACACAAAGCATAAACATTTCTCCCAAACAATTCTACAATGCATAGTCACACACTGGTGAACACAACTTCTACTGTACAATGATCCAACATACCATCTCTTGAATATAACACCTCTGAACACCTCTCATCAACATATCTAAATTGCATAGGAAGATCTTCAACCTAGAGGAAATGTGGAGAAAAACTAGAACATCTCTTTGTAACCCATAACAACACTACAACACTTTGTTTCCTATTTTTATCAAATTTTCTCAAAATCACTTGGAAATGAGGAACCAAAGATGCATACACATCTTCATCATTACTACATCCATAGATAGAAGCTTATTAGAGTAACAACAAAAGTTAACACCAGTAGCTTAATTGATGACAACATAATGCAACAAATCAAAGCATGGACAACACCAAATATTCATCATCAACATCAATCTCCTTCAAAACATATAGTTGACACCAATGTAAACATAAGCTTGTTGACATCAATGACAACACAAATCTGCACATACTTTCAACAATCTCCCCTTTTGTCATTGATGACAACACATGATGTGAAAAACCATCAAAGACACAACATGTCCGAAAATGCATGTTTCCTATTCTCTTTTCTCTTTACTCATTCTCCCCTTTACACAATTCTTTCTTCAACTTTCTCTCTCTTATATATTTTTCACTTGACTCTCTCCCCCTTATTACTTATTCTTTTTCACATGATTTTCTCTTCCTAATAGCTTGTTCCTTTATCACATGACTCTTCTCCACCTTTGGAATCAATGGAAAAGGATAAAAAAAATTCATTATTCTCCCCCTTTAACATTACACACCTACTCTATAACACCTTTTTATTACTACTTTGAGTACTCCCCATTAGTAGCACGCACCAATCTGCAACAATATGCAATACCACTAGTACCTACTCCCCCTGAGAGGTAGCCACCAACATCAGTCTAGAATAAGGATAGGTCTTGAGATCCATTAGATTGATACATCTCCTTATGCATCTAATTAAATAAGGAGGGGCAATAATCCCCAACTTCTCCCAGAGATACTCAAAAGTATCCTTAGGAAGAGCCTTAGTGAATATGCCAACAATCTGATCCTTTGTAGGCACATATTCAAGCTTCCCTTAATTCTCCACATCCCTTCTCTTAGAAAATGATATCTAATTGAAATATGTTTTTCCTTTGAATGCATCATTGGATTCTTTGAAGTTTTTATTGCACTTGTATTATCACAAAATATAGAAATAGACTCATTGTATACCACTTTGATATCCTTCAATGTTTTTTGAGCATCCACAACATTTGTGTGCAACAAGATGTTGTTGCAATGTACTCATCCTCAATAATAGATAAAGAAACTGATCATGTTTCTTACTTATCCATGATACCAATCTACATCCAAGAAAGAATGCGCCACCACTTGTACTTTTTCTTTCTTCCACACAACCATCCCAATCTGAATTTGTGTAAGCACTCAATGTGAAATTAGCATCTTTTGGATACCACAAGCCATGATCTAAAGTGCCTTGTAAGAATCTAAATATCCTCTTCACTACTGCAACATGTGACTCTATAGGATCTTCTTGAAATCTAGCCACAAGACAAACTGCATGCATGGTATCTAGTCTAGTAGCAGTTAGATATAACAGTCCACCAATCATAGATTTGTGCTTGCTCTGATTAGCCTTAGGGGATTCATCATTTTTTCTTAATTTACAACTAGTAACCATAGGAGTACATATCGGTTTGGATTCTTCCATTCCAAACTTCTTTAACATTTTTGACATACTTTGATTGTGAAATGAATATGCCTTTATCTGTTTGATTGATTTGTAGCCCAAGGAAGAAATTTATCTCCCCAAACATAGACATCTCAAACTCTTTTTGCATCTCTTCTACAAACTTCTTACACATAGCTTCATTTCCTCCAACAAATATGTCATCAACATACACAACTACAATCAAGATTTGATCTTTTTCAACCTTAAAGTAAAGATTACTATCTATAGTGCCTTTATTGAATCCTTGTTGTATCAAATACTTTTCCAACCTTGCATACCAAGCTCTAGGGGCTTGCTTCAATCCATACAATACCTTCTTCAATATGCAAACAATATTAGGTTTAGCTCATAACTGAAATCCTTCTAGTTGTTCCATGTATACTTCTTCTTCCAACTCTCCATTCAAGAAAGAAGACTTCACATCCATCTGCTAAACTTTGAAATTCTTATTTGTTGCAAAAGTCAAAAACATCTTGATTGTTTCCATTCTAACCACTGGAGAAAATGTCTCATCAAAGTCTATTCCTTCAACTTGTGAGTAGCCCTTACACACAAGCCTTTCCTTGTTCCTTACCACTTCTCCATTCTCATTCAGTTTGTTTCTAAACACCCACTTAGAACCAATTATATTTTTTTTGGGTCTTGGGATAAGTTCCCAAGTCTAATTCTTTTCAATCTACATAAGTTCTTCTTTCATTTCTTTCATCCAATGTTCATCCTTGCATGCCTCAATCACTATTTTAGGTTCAACTATAGAAAGTAGACACAAATTTACCTCTTCTTTAGTAGCTTTCCTTCTTGTTAGAAAACCTTTTCTTTTTCTCCAATGATTTGTTCTTTAGAATGATTTCTCTTCACATACTTAGGGGTTATAGGGTTCTTTTATGGAGCTTCTTCCTCTTCATCTTGTACTTCTTGATCCTTATCTTTTTCTTCAAATTCTCTGCAAGCAGGTTCATCTGATTCATATCCATCTATCATCACTAGATTTTGCAAATTTTCATGAACTTTGACACTTGCACTCTCAACAATATTTCTCAATCTTTTATTGTAACATCTGTAATCTTTGATTTTAGTAGAATATCCAAGGAAGATTCCTTCATTAGACCTTGCATCAAACTTTCCTAAGTTTTCATCCTCTCTTCTGATATAGCATTTGATAGTAGCCTAGATCCTTCCATACCACAACTCATAGGAATTCTTTGTGTTGTTTTATTTTGCTTGAACTTTGTTAAGTATGTAAACAATAGTACAAATTGATTCTCTCTAGTAGACTTCTGGTAGGTTATCTTTTTTCATCATAGTCCTTGCAGCTTCTTAAACAGTTCTATTTTTCCTTTCAACCACTCCATTTTGTTGAGGAGTCCTAGGGGTAGACAAGTACCTCTTTATGCCACGATTCTTGCAAAACATGTTAGATTCATTGGAGATAAATTATCCATCTTTGTTAGACCTCAAACATTTGATCTTCAAATCCATTTCATTCTCAGCCATAATCTTAAATGCTTTGAATCTATTTAGGGATTTAGATTTTTCTCTAAGAAAAGTAACCTAGTCATTCTAGAATAATCGTCAATCAAAAGGATGAAATACCTATCACCTTGAAGACTTCTTACTCTTTTAGGACCACAAATATTTGTATGCACCAATTCCAACAATCCAGTAGAAGATTGTTCTCTACCCTTGAAATTTTTTGTTATTTTCTTTCCAATCTAACACTCCTTCCAGGCAACATTGATAGGCTTTGTAATCCTTGGAAAATCTCTTACTGATTGAATTGAACTGATTCTAACTAAGTTATCAAAATTAATGTGACACATCCTCATGTACCATAACCAACTTTCATTAATCTGAGTCATAAAACAATGACCATCAACACCCTTGAGCTGATAAGAATTTCCATCTATCCTTTTTCCAGTAGAAATCACAGTTTCAAACCCTCTTTTTATCTCACATCCATCATCTTGAAACATAAGATTATATCCTTTGTTACACATTTTTCCAACACTCAAATTTTTATACCTTAAACCCTTGACATAGTAAACATCATCAGTATTATGCTTTCCATCAAAACTGATTGAACCTATTCCACAAATCTTACCACCTGAATCATCTCCAAATCTAACAAGTCCTCCATCATATTTTTAAAGTTTTTCAGACTTAATCTTGTCTCTAGTCATATGATTTGAGTAGCCACTACCAATGATCCAATAGCTCTTATCCTATCTAACATGAAAAGAAGATACCAAAGTACCTTTAGTCTCATCCTTTCTCTCTGGAGTACTTTCCTTCACACATCTTTTAGAGTTAGCAGAAACATATTCATCTTTTAAAGCCATGAACAACTATTCATCATCATCAACATCTCCATAATTAGATTCATCATTAGAAATACTTGCATCTTCTCTAACATAATAGCTTTTCTTAATTTTCTTACCTTTGTTCTCCTTGTTTCTGTCATTCACAACTCTGTTTAGGAATCTTCAAGCATAGTGACCTATTTGTTCACAACTAAAACATTTGAAAGGTACTTTGTACTTACCAATACATCTTCTCATCCTTCTTGAAAATTTAGCCTCCACATCATCAATATCTGCTTGATCTAGTTCTTCAGTCTTCTATGAATTTGTAGCTTTAAAAGCAATCTCAACTTTTGCACCATTGTTAGTAACAAAATATCTCATCTCAAATGTAGTTAAAGATCCATACAATTGATCTCTAGAATACTAATCTAGATTTTGAGATTCCTCAATAGTAGAAACTTTATAACTATAAGCTTTTGTAAGGGTTCTAAGAATTTTCTTTACCACTTTAGGTTCTTTAACCTTTCCTCCAAGACCTCTAATGTATCTCACCACTTCATCTACCCTCTGCATATAGCTTTGAATGTTTTCATCTTCAAACATGCTCAAGTTATCAAATGTGGTCTTCAATTTCTACATCCTAGCTTGTTTGACCATAATATTTCCTTCATAAATACTTTCCAACTTATCCCAAATTTCTTTAACAGTTTTCAGATCCATAACTTTCACTAATTCAGAATCTGGAAGACTACTCAGGAGAACAAACCTTGATTTACCATTTGTTTCATAGGCCTTGATCTCTTCACTTGTTCTTAGTCCATTTGTAGGCATGGTATATTGATTTTTCACTGACCTCCAAACATCATACCTAAGGTAAACAAGATAGCCTTCCATCTTTACCTTCTATAATGCACAGTCTGTAACATCAAACATAGGGATCTCCTTCTTGTTTTCCATCCTAGATCTATCTTAAGTAGTTAAGCTCTTCTCTAAGGAACCTTTCTCTGATACCAATTGTTGAATGAACAAGACAACTAAGAGGGGGGTGAATCCTTTGTAACTTATCAAAACATCAAAACCCTCATTAACATTTAGATCCACATGCATTCATTAAACCCTCAATCTATTATGAAGTTTTAACATGAAAAGAAAATAAAAAAAATTGAAACAAGTTTAACACCATGCACAAGAGAACACCAAATTTACGTGGACAAACCGAGGAGGGAAAAACCACGATGAGGATTAGCTCATAATATAATTAATTTCAAAACCGATTACAAAGGCTCACTACTAGAATAGGACACACTATCCAGAAAGGCTCACAACCAAGGCTCACTGTCAAAATAGAAAAAGAAGATAGAGAAGAAATTTTACACAAAGAACATGTTCTAAATGCAATAGAGATTCCATCACAATAGTTCCAACACCTTTGCATTCTATTTGAATGATTGCAGACACCTTCTACTCACTGCATCTAGTAATTCAACACTTGAAAGTTCACACCGATCAATTTTGCACATTTGCATCACACACTTCATACACTCATCTATCTTATCCTCCTTCAACAACTTATCTCATACTTATACCGTCCTCAACCTTGAACCCTTCCCAAGGTTGGAAATGCACCTCAAACATGCAAAGCCAAATTAGGTCAGTGCCAAAATACTTCCATGGAAGATAGAAGTGAATGTGAACCACATCAAAACTTAAATGTGACCCAAATCAACAACACCAATTAACCACATGCTACAACAAACAATATTTATCCTTCACATGTAGTATAAACAACAGGTTGGTTGTTACCCATGCAAACACCATTAAAATTTTAGGTACAAGCTTCCTCAAATAAAAAGATGACTTGTGAACCTCACACCATGCTTCTAGAAAAACTAGAACAAACCATAGACCACCTGAGATCCAAAAAACTCCTTCACAACAAATTCCACCTGAAGAATGTACAAACCCAGTAGACTTAGATTACTTTGCCATACACTGTTACTTGAAAATTTATCTTCCAATGTACCATACCTTAAATCCTCTTGACTGAGGTAAGCTACCAACAACATCAACATTCCTTTAGAATTGCAATACCTGAAGCAGAACTACAAAGAAATATGGAGAAGAAACATTTCTCCTAGACACCTCTGTAATGCATAGTCACACATTGGTCAACACAAATTCTAATTTACAATCATATAGCATACCATATCTTGAATATAACACCTCTGAACACCTATCACCAACATATTTGAATCACATATATGTAGATCTTCAACCTAGAAAAAATGCAGAGAAAAACTAGAACATCTCTATGTAACCCAAAACAACACCGCAACACTTTGTTTCCTCTTTAAATTATCAAATTTTCTCAAGAGCACTTGGGAACCAAGCACCAAAGACACATAGACAACATCTGTTGGAATTGTGTGCCTCAATCCCATAGGCTGAAACCTCTTGTGGGAAATTTCAGTGAGACTATGGAGATGTTTGGCTGACCTACTAGTTGATCCTGACTATCGCTGTGACCTGAATGTCTTGGTGATCGGCATCTGAAACCTTCAGCGTACCCTTGGATAGTTGGGATGATGTCTTGGCAATGATAGGAAGTATTGCCGATATTGCCGTGACCTTTGGTTTGTATTGCCGATGTGGTAATCATCATGACTTTCTCCTATCGGTATGAACTCTCAGCGACAGGAAGATGTCTCACTGACAGACATAAGGAGTCATTGGGGTAATGAAAGGGGTTTGCTATGACCTAAGTCTGGCCAAAAAAGCTACATGCAATCAGGTGTTTTCAGTGAGACTCCTAGCGAATGGAGTCATTGGAGAAACACGAGGACTTTAGTATGAAGTCTCAGCGAATATGGAAATTCTTGCTGACTGATGTTTTTAGGGAGACCCTTGGCCGAAAGGCTTGCTTTGGTGTGATGTCTCATCGATAGTGGTAAGTCTTGCCAATGGGTATACCTTGGTGCTTTCGCAGTGACAAAAGACTTCGGTGTGAAGTCTTGGCGACTTGGAAAGTCTCGTCGATAGTCTTCGGTAAGACATGAGTGCTCGGTGAAAGGTCTCCGCGAAAGACAAAAGTCTTGCTAACTCGGTAAGACTTGGTTGCTTGATGTGAGGTCTTGGCAAAAGATGAATGTCTTGCCGACTTTCAGATGTTTTGGTATGACTTGAAGGGCTTGATGTAACCTCTTGGAAAAAGCGATAAGTCTTGCCGACTAGGATGTTTCGGTATAACATGAAGAGCTCGATGTGATGTCTTGGCGAAAAATGATTGTCTCACCGAATGGAATACTCACATCGGCATGACTTGAAGACTTTGGTATGAAGTCTTGGCGAACTGCGGGTGTCTTGCCGATGGAAAAGCTAACATCGATATGACCTTTGAACTTCAGTATGATGTCTCACCGAATGGAATACTCATGTCGGCATGACTTGAAGACTTCGGTATGAAGTCTTGGCTGTTGGTGTGAATAATTGTCTTGTACCTAGCTAATTCATTCACTAGGAAAATTAGGGGACATATTCACATGGTTAAGTTTACTTAGGTAAAAGATTCTTTCTAGAAGGCTTAGTTGGCTTATCTAGAACTTATCTAGCTAGGATGCATCATTTCCTTGGTGATTAGGTTGTTGGTTGTCTCATGTCATAGGATCATGACATTTGTCAACATCATATTCATTCCTATCTCTCAACCTTTCCCATATAAGCAAGGCATCTCATGTACATTTTTAATCAAGCCATTAATCAATCTTGTATTGTGAAGCAAGCTTTCTTGCCATTCTCTCTCTTGTGGAAGTGGTTTTGGTCGCAACTAATCTTGGGGGTGTTGAGGAGTCACCATCAACTCCTACATGGTATCAGAGCTCTCCAGGTGTTGCAGATTCCTTCCCAAATCTGAGGGTGATATTTTGGCTTGAAGTTTTTTGCTGGGTACAGATTGGGGTTTCAAGAACCTCACGGTTCAGTTTAGAAGGCTCCATAGAAAAATTTTGACTGTAAATTCGCCTATTTTGGGTAAAGTTGTTTTTGAGGCAAAAAAAAAATTTGCTAGAGCAACCTTCTCAGTGGTACGATTTTCATATTTTTGCAAAAAAATATTTGGCAAAATATTTTCTGTGTATTTATTATCATAAATTTGGGGCAAATTTTTCTATATCGGGAAAAATATAATTGTAAGGTTTTGGGAAAAATTATAGTTTGGGGATTTTTTAAAATATTTGTGGACTTGTATTAATTGGTCATTGCCAAAGAATATACTCTGCCTTGAATATTACACAAGGCATATTTTGCAACATCATTTTGATTTGGCATCATTGTCAAATCTACCGCTGACCCATATTCTAGATCCGGGTACTTCACCATCCATCAGATCTTGTAGTCCTCTGAGGTACGAAGCCTTCAAATTGGCCCAATCAAAGTCAAGGGGTGTCACCATATTGATTTCATCTGCATCGACTAAAGGCAGTGTCCAATGTCAATTTTTAGTCTGTGATTACTACCTCTGGTTAGATCAACTGCCATCAGCTGTCATTGTGAGAGCCTGCCTCGGTCATCGGATCTGTATCCTCCATTGTGGTTTCCACATTGCCCGGTCAGATCTAATCATTGGTTGGTACTATTCTATGGCCCTCATCCACTCACATCAGCGCTCCAACATTAATTGTTTGTAGGTCTGTGGAATGGTCACATCGGCATCCCTCTGTCGTAGAACTTGTGGTTATCTCATTTATATCGGGCCATCTCCTTCTATGGGTACGAATCCTTGGTTTCTGCATTGTCTTATCCTGCATTCAATCATCCATTGGATGGTCAATGGTACTTGTGCCTTCAATGTTTGCTTATGGTACGAAGTTTTTTTAATCACAATTTATAAGCTTTGTTTTGGCAGTATTGTTTTGAATATTGTACAAGAAGGCCGACATTTGTTATTTGGTCTTTTAATGTACTTGGCTGACCATGTATTAAGCCCAGCCATGTAATTTTCCTTAAAACTTACTATTACGCCCGAGGTCATATTGGTGACCATGTTTGAGCCCCAATGCCAAAAATTTGCTCTAGTTTAGCCTGCTAATTATTTGATTTTGGCCCCCAAGTGCCTATTTATAGGCCTTTTTTTCATTTTATCATAACTTTTGCATACGAAGACCATTTTCCAGAAACGAGATATTGTCAGAAAGCTGGAAGAGTCAACTTTTCAGTGGTGTAGATATTTTGCAGAGATTTTGTAGTTTTGTGCCATATTTTCTAGGTTGAAGATAGATATTTTTTTTGGCTTTTGAAGCTCATATCTTTGTAAATGGACGACTTAATTACTTTGGAGAAAGGGAACTATAGGAAATGGAGTAATTTAATACTCACTCATCTTGGTGAGAGGAATCTATTGTCCTATTTGTTTGATAAAGTTCCTTGTCCTAGCACAGCTGATGAGTATTGCATTTGGAAAGGCTTTAGGGTGTCTGTCTTTATAGTTATTTTTGAAAATGTAGATGATGACTTTTTGGAGACAATTATTCACTTTGAATGTCCTCATGCTCTTTGGACTCACATTAGAGAGGTGTATGAAGACCATGATTCTTTTACATCTCTTGAAGGTCCTCTTTCCAACTCACATGTGCTTCTTCATTCTTCAGAGTTGATAACCCATGCTTGTGATCCTTTGGAGGAGATTGAAGATGCTTCAGAGGTTCCTGATTCTTCATTTTCTGTTGATGAGTCATTGAGTACTACCAATTATTCATTGCAATAGGTATCTGAGAGTCTTCTTGATTAGGATTCCTATTTGATAGACATTGCTTCTTTGTTTGTGGAGTCTCACATTTTAGACTTGGAGGACCAATTTGAGGGTTTATCTCTCTTATTTGATGATAGTCATGGATCAACTATTGTCACTTCATGTTTGTCTTTGGAGCTTGTTCAAGATCAGTTTCCATTGGTTCCTGGTTTGTCACAATTTTTTGTGATTGGGAATGTACCTGATTGGATTGTGGCATCATCTTCATCATCCAATAAATTGGCAACACATGAGTAGATTTCAGAGACACAATCTTCCTACATTTGGATTCCTCTTCCTACCACTTCCTATCTAGAATTAGAAGCATTCCTATAGTTGTACTTGGTGTATCTTCTTCCTAAGGGGAGAAACATTGTTTGTAGGCATTGGATTTTGTTTTGTCTTCAGACTTTAACCATGTTTGCAGGTGATCATACATCGTGGGGGGGATATCTTATCTCTCTACTTCCCTCTTATTGGGGGGTATTTGATTGTATTTACATGATGCATGTTGTCCTTGGGGGGTATCATTGAGTCCTCCATACATCATGTTGTCTTGTTTTGTTTCTCTCTTTTGGAGAGGAGTTTTGTCCCACAAGGTTTTCTCCTTTTCTCCTCTTGTGAGAGATTGCATTTTTTCATTTGCATTGTAAATGGGTACCTAGCATGGCCTAGTAGTCGGGATCCATTGTCATAGTCTTTGCACAGTTTGCATAGTAATCTTCTCCCTAAGTTGCACTTAAGGGGGGTCTGTTGGTGTGAATAATTGTCTTGTACCTAGCTAATTCATTCACTAGGAAAATTAGGGGACATATTCACATGGTTAAGTTTACTTAGGTAAAAGATTCTTTCTAGAAGGCTTAGTTGGCTTATCTAGAACTTATCTTATCTAGCTAGGATGCATCATTTCCTCGGTGATTAGGTTGTTGGTTATCTCATGTCATAGGATCATGACATTTGTCAACATCATATTCATTCCTATCTCTCAACCTTGCCCATATAAGCAAGGCATCTCATGTACATTTGTAATCAAGCCATTAATCAATCTTGCATTGTGAATCAAGCTTTCTTGCCATTCTCTCTCTTGTGGAAGTGGTTTTTGTCACATCTGATCTTGGTGGTGTTAAGGAGTCACCATCAACTCCTACATTGGCGAACTAGCGATTGTCTCACCGATGAGAATGCTGAGGTCGAAGTGACTTGAAGACTTTGGTGTAATATCTAGGCAAAGAGTGATAGTCTTTCTGACTGATGAACTCTTCGAAATACCTTGTGATTTTTGGTGTGAGGTCTTGGTGATATGATGAAGTCTTAGTGATAGCTCTCTGGACTCGATGTAACCTCTTGCCGATGGGGACAACTCTTGGCAATATTGAATGCTGGCTATGTTGGCATTGGGGAGACACAGTTAGTGTCTCACCCACATGCCAACATAGGATGAACGCCCTTGACCATTTGAAGACTATCCTACATGGTGTTACCTGGATGTATTATCTTCCATGTAAGGAAGTGGAAACATCTACGATGCTGAGTTGGATGATTCGATAGTTGTGATCTGACAATTGGAAGCAAACTGTTTCACAGAGGCCATTGAGAATGAATGCATATATGTATGCATTGGACATTCTGAAAAAAAGGTATAGAGAGAGCCAGTAAGAGTTGAAGCGAGAACAAGAGGAGTAATAGAGAAAGGACCGAGTGGCTGGCTGAAAGGCTGAAGCCATGAGGCCGAAGCAGAGGAAGAGAGAGGCAAAGTTATGCTACTGAAATCTCTCCTGATCATGAATGCCATGGTTGATCTCTCAGGGAGAGTAAGCTACCAGGTTGTATCCAGAATGAACAAGATGTAATCTCTGTAAAGGCTATGAGCCTAAAATTGTATTGTAACCATTTGTTGCTAAATAATACAATGGCTCGATCTTTGGAGTGTGGGGTTTTTTATTCGAAAGGCTTTTCCCCACGTAAATCTGTTTGTTCTAGTTTTTGTCTCATCTTTCATGTCTGATGGTTCTTATAGTAGAATCTGTTAATGCATGCTGTTGAATTTACATGTGCTTCTCTTAGAAGGATCAATGTGGGAAATGAACTGTGTCTGTTTCCGCTTTAGGACATAGTTGTACGTGTTTTTGAGGCAGTTGATCTAATTGAAATTAAAGTTACTGAAGGCAGTACTGTTCTTGGAGGTTTCTCTGAGATGCACTAAATTTTCCTTACAACATCTTCATAATTACCACATCCATAGATACAATCTTATCAAAGTAACAACAGAGGCTAACACAAGTAGTTTAACTTCAATGGCAATATAATGCATCAAATCAAAGCATGAACAACACAAACTATTCATCTTCAACATCAATCTCCTTCAACACATACAGTTGAAACCAATGACAACACAAGCTTTTTGAAATTAATGAAAACACCAATCTATGCATACTTGCAACATAGGCATATAGAAAATAAACACAAAGATTTTTTGATTTAATCTTTATCCACAAACACATACTTACAACATAGAGAATTATATACCCTTATAATTTCATACTATGTTATAAACACACTTAGAAATTTTCTCTTGTAGCATGTTCTAGGGATCACTTAGCCCTTACTATGGTGAATTTTTCTTCACAAAATCTATATTTATATATAAAAATTGCATTACACTTGCTAATCTAAGATCACACATTTTATTTTGGCTAACTTTTCTAGGATGCCCATACCTTGCACACATGTATATGTGACATGCTAGTATCCTATAAAATTTAATAAAAATGAAATGTTTCTATTTCCTAACAACCTACTCTTATCAATGGTAATGCTCACTAGTCCAAAAAATGATTCATGCATTTAGGTATACTAATTGAGCATCCCACTCTTTCCCAATCTTCCTCTATTACTCCACATTTTAAAAAATGAGAATTGATGGAAAAAATATCTTTCTTTATTTCTAGTTTTATTGGTTATCCTCCATTGACCCACTTTGAAAATATTGATTTATTTATGCTCTTGGATAAGTAAATTTATTAAATGGGGCATCTTCTCTAATTCTTTCTCTTTATTTTCTATATGTCTAATTTGTAATATCACTCAATATTTATTGTTTTTTCTTATATTATTAGTTTTGAATTTCTATATCATTTTCTTATTATATTTATAAATTCATTTCTTATTTCCCACCCCCTTATTTAATTCATACAAAAAATTTATTTTCTTGTTGTACATATTTGTTATTATTTCTTTGTTGATTCTGACAAACATTGGGGTAGGAGTGCACACACAACTTTTTTGTTTCTACATCATTCGATACTTGTAGAGGTTTAAAGACCAAAATAGTGGATTGAGAAGTAGAAATGCACATACAAATTTATTTTATTTCTAAATAATTGACTTCCCATGGAGGTTGAAAGACAAAAATAGGGACTTGACCACGCCTAACAAGATCCTATGTAGTCCAAAAAATATTCTATTTGTTTAGCTAAATGTTTTGGAAGATATCAAATCTAATGAGGATTTGTATCACTTTACTATTCTTTGTCATTTTATTTTCTCTATTTAATTTTAATATTTATTAATATTTTATCATTTAACCACACATTTTGTTATCTAAATATGTCCTTTTGTGTTGGAATTTCCTATTTTATAGTTGTATGTTATTAAATCATACATTTTCATGAGTTGTCAAACCTCTTGACTGGAACATTATGTAGGCATCCAAGTCAATGAGCTCAAAATCTTGGGTCCAAGTTCCATTTTTAATCTTATTTACTATTCTAATATTAGTTTTTTAAAATATCTTCTCAATTTACTACTTCTGTTTATTTCTCATGCATTGCATTGTTTAATTTATATGATTTTTTTTTGTTAAAACTGAAACATCCTAGGAAAATATAAATCGAAACAATAGAAAATATTTCATTTTTTTTTAAACAATAGACTTTTAATAGGTGTAATCTAAAAAAATAGTTTAATTTGGAAAATAAAATATTTAAAGTTGAACCAAATTTTTTACATTAGATTTTTGTTGAATTCAATACTGCTTTTAAGCTTCTAAAATTATATTATTCTTATCATTTTTTAAAGGTTTGATGTCTTCCTTTAGTCATTTATTTCCTTTGATTACATGTCTTCTATAAAGATTATTTTGACCATTTAGATTAGGTATTAGATTATTGTCTTTAAAACCCTTATAGCATTGAAACATAAAATAAATGTTTTCTTCATCAACTCAAAATTATATCAATGTAAGAATCGTTAATCAAAATTAGATATAAATTTTAGAAAATACCATCAACTTAAGGTGCCCCAACATTTTATTTTTTTCAATTTGATCTAGTCTACTCAAAAAAATCCTCAACCCCTCCTAACTATTTTACCCATGTCGCAAGAGTTATAAAATCTCAACTTCTTGCTAATGATTAGCTTGAGGTAACTCATGCATATATGGCCGAAAGAAAAAAATAGCTAACCACTATCTTGATTTCTCTTTCTTTATGACTAGGTCCTCTTATTTTATTAGCTCACCACCTTCTTGTTAAGGGTGGCCATTGTAGTGTTGGAAATTTTACTCCCTTTTGGGTGAAAGCACAATGTCACACTTTGTTTGGAACCTACTTGAGTGACCCTTTCATTAATGCATATAAACATTCCTAATAAAGCCCTAATTTCATAAATTATTAATTCCATGGCCCATTTGAACATTTATCAATAAATCACATGTAATTAACAAAGGTAATATTTTAATATTTTTCTCTTGATACTTTACACATTATAAAATAAGGCTCGGACAATGGTGCCTTGGGTGACTTTTTCCTCCTATTTTGCCTCCAATTTTTAATATGTTGGAGCTGGCATTTTATTATTTGAATTTTAAATTTCAAATGTTAGCTTCCTTTCCTTTGGAATGAAAGTTAAATTTTTTAATTGATTCCTTTAAAAATCATTCCTCTCACTTGGAGTAAAAGGTAGAGGAAAGAGACCTTGAGAAATATTAAAGGAAAACGGATGGCAGATGCATCTAACCAGTGTGCTAATGCATGTAACGCCCCCATTGTGAACCCTAGAGAACAACACACTAGCATCTGAAAATGGGACTTTTTTTTTAAAGGTGTAATTCTACATGATTGTAAATGAATATAAGCTTACATACTATCCTATGTCCTCTAAGGTTCATGACTATGCTATGTATTTCCCATTATCTAAGTTAACGAGAACCATAAAACATTATAATAACCAATTCTAACTTCAATTAAAAAAATCACATCTACTCATTTCATATAATCAAGTAATCCATGAGATACAACCATAATAAGAATACAAAAAGATTAATTGATCTCATCCATTTCACTTTACATATACAATAACATTGAATACATAATCCATCACATAATAGAGTTTAAATCAATATACATCTTAACATTTACATTATGTGCAATAATATCCCCTCATTACAAATGAGGAGTGTACATCAAGCATGGTGCATGACACATCAATTGTGACACAATACAAATGCAATGGTAAAAAAACCCAAGAATAGGTTCAATGCATAAGTCTTCAAATTGAGAGAAGTCACCATAACACGAACAAGGGAAGGGGACCCAATGGAAAATAAAGCACTATCCACCCAACCGTGTGGAACTTGAAGGTCCACCCCCTTGCTAGGAGATAGAAAAAGGTCCCACCATCACTGACAGACAAAGGACTATAGACTTCACAAGGTTGACATGACAACCATAAACAAGTACCAACAACATGAAGCAACAGTAACATTACTTCTAGAGGCACATAAGCATTCAAAGCAAAACAAGAGAAAAATGGATACAAGTTTGTTGTAGGAGGAGTGTCATATCATAATTTTCTATGGGTTACCCTAATGTAACATTCCTAGGCTACCAGACCCCCATCCTAGGTTACCCTGGTTGCCTCTACTGGCCGTCAGACCCCATACAAACTATGCGGGATCAACATACCTTCTAGTCGGTCCAAGTAGTTGATCTTGCCATTCTAGACCTTCTTGACTCATCTCAAGTCTATACAAGCACTTCAGCCATGAGTGAGGCATTAACTTATCTTAATTAATATTATTACTACCCAAGCCCCTAGTTAATTTTAGGTTATCACTTGTTTACAAAACTCCCATATAGGTTACCTAGGCACTACTTTGGGTGTCGGCCCCCATGGAGAGCCACTCCCCTACTGACAACAAAGAAACCCAATAAAATCAAAGAGCATAGCCACATGCATAATCACAAAACTCATTAACGATACAACATGGTGAGGCATAATCCATCCCGCTCAAAAGTTCAAGTCAAAGTGGTGGTGAATATGATGTGCAAGGCTAATAATCCTCGTAATCATATGATACAAAAACAACCATATCAATGGAACATCAAAAATCCCAGCAAGAAGAAATTTTCTTTATGGGCCTCTAGAAATTCCATGTCCATAAAACACATAAAGGACTCCCATAAAGGACATTCACACTCAACATCAATATATACAAGTATCATATACAATAGAACATAACTTCACATCAACTCTACATTAAGTAGTTACAACCCAATTAATGCAAAGATGAAAAAGGAATATCACTCCAAGGATCAAATTAATTCATTTCTAAACTACACCCATTCATTTGATTCACTTCTACAATTCAATGCATTAATAAAAATATAGATTTTAAAATGGGTTACAAGGTACTCATTTTAAGTTATACAAGTAATCAACTACACCATGGTACTTTCGTTCATTATACACAATTTTTGCTTATCTAATTAAATACACATACTTATGTCTATATTGCACACAAACACATAACTATAAATTTACATATGTTTTCAGTGTCCCATTATCTTAAACTCTATTTTAAATCATAGATGACTAATATTATCGTTTACATAATTAAGTACTCTTAAATACTGTTATAAGACATGGTAGATATATATATTGCACAAAAATTAAATGGCAATCTAATTTAAGGAGCAACACAGAATTTACATTGCTTTTGCAACATATAATTAAGCTTATAGTATACATATACAACACATACTCTCTCTCACACACAAACATACACATATATATACACACACAGCTATACTAAATGGCGTAAAACAAATTAGTCGAGGGCAAGGAAAGATTCAATAACTTGAAGTTTAAATTTGTTGAATAAAAACAACCAATACAAGGATGAGTATCAATTTCATACAATTTATGTTTATGGTATGAACTCAATCGATGCAAAGATAAATATCACTATCATTCAGTTAGAACTTGTGCCATCTATAGTCGGCATTATCAATAGAATTCAAGCAATATAAAAGTGAGTATTGATACCTAGATTGATATAGTAGATGGAAGATTATACAAAGAAAAACAATAATGCCTGTGATGAAAGAGTGTGAAACCAAAGCCAAGAATTGCAAAGTGCCATTTGAGCCCTCGATAAAAAAAAAAAGGAATTTTCAAACAAAACTCAAATAAGAATACAAATTTTTTTTTGCTGAGAGTAAGGACTTCTTTCAAAAAACTCAAGGGTTTTATCTATTTTCAACAAAGTATTCCAGAATACAAACATAAGCTATTAAATTGTCAAGAATCACAACCCAACATTTATGATTAATTTTAGGAGGAATACAATTTTCTGAGTCTATTTCAATCTAAATTAGTAATTGAGATTAGTAGAGGAACCTGAATTTTCCCGCTTGATAAAAACGGTTTTGTTTATTTTGTTGTAGGGCTTTCCACTTCCCACTTGCAACTGCAACACCTTTCTAAATCTACAACA